>WBMY01001884.1:18071-51651 GCA_013397315.1 Donacobius atricapilla | reverse complement strand
GGTATTGCCTGGCTGAATGTGAATCTACTGAGTGCGCCAGTTCTTTCCCTAATTATGAACTAGTAATATGACTTTGATATTAGTTATGTTGCATTTTGGATCAATCTTTTAATTTTTTTTCTAAAGTAATTTTTATAAATTATAGAATTCTTACAGTTAATCCTATGTTCTAATTTTAATTTTTTTTTCTCTTCTTTCTTACTTCTTCAACCCCAAATATTCTTTTGAAGTCTTTTAGATCTGTGACCCTCTATAGGCAACTTTCTCATATTTATATTGAAGTAACTCAGTTGTGTTGAATCTTGAAAGGTTTATTGGGCATTGTAATAAATGAAGGTCTTGTCAGATGCATGCAAACATTTTCCATAACACCAAGAATTATTATGGTGTGTAGTACATAACTTTGTGAGTAAATACCACAATTCTCAGTTTTAGAAACATATTAGAAAAACTATTAGAAATATATTATTGGGCAAAGCAGTAATATCTTACAGGAGACTATATCTTGGCAAAGCTACCTTATGGATTTAGTTGCTATGTAGCAGAGATTTATGAATATCAGGCTTCTTGGGTCCCTACTTCTCATTCTTTTTGGTATTTAATACTTTTTCTAGCAAACCTATTTCCAATTAAAAGGAATAATTACAAGGGAAGTTTCCAGCTCAGAGTCTTTATAGGTATTTACTTCATTGCCTCTTGTATAAAAAACTATGCTTGAGGACTGCAAAATTTGAATGTCAAATTCATTTTATCTGTATTTTATTAAAATATGATCCTTATTTTTGGTTGCATTCACAACTTATATATTTACCATTAGGACATCCTATATTTCCTTGCTAAAATTCTAAGTTGATTGAACAACGTGAGACTTCAGAAAACAGAAAAAAAAGTGGTAATATATAAAGTCTTATGATGCTGGCTGTGCAGTTACAGTCTTTCTCAACTGGCCTCCGGAGACTATAGATCTTGGGACAATCCTCTCAGCTCTATTTGCTTCTCCCTCCATCTCTCCCTAAAACACAAACCATAAAGGAGAGTGGTGGGACCACTGAAGACCTCTGTCTCCCTCACTCCCACATAATTAAATTGAAAGGACAGCTTTCTCAGCTTGGCTGTCAAGGGGAAGCATTTTGTATAATGAATTCAAGACCCTGGTATTTTTGTGATGTGAATAAACGCCTCACAGCAGGAAAAGGTTTTGCTTGATTATTTGTGTTTTTTCCTTGTTGACAGTGTTTCCAAAACCATACTGCTGTTTTGTTCATGGCCGTGTTCCAAGCCCATTAATTAATTCCTCTTTACTCATAGTGCAGCAGTGCTGAGATGCTTCAACCTCGTACATTGCTCCATATGAGCCCATAATAAAGAGCTGAAGGTCTTTTTTCCTCCTCTGAAATTACATGGAGTGAATTTATCCAAAAGTTGGGAGGTTACAAGGCAGAGGAGGCAATCAATATGATTATGGCCTGTTCAAGTTTGAGCCCATTTTTGTGGGTAACCAAAGCAGTGGAGGCGTGGTGACACATTTTGACACATGCCCAGAGGAAACACCCCCCTCTGCCCCAGGTGCACATGCTGCCAACAGGAGCTAAAGCACATATCACTGTGACATTGTTGTGGCCAGGTGGAGACAGTGTAGGTCTAGCATGTATCATGGTTCTATCTTCATTTGGTCCTGTAGACATACAGAATCAAACTGCAAAATAAACTGGATGGATTATGCATGCCAGCTGTCTAATACATGCCAATATTTTGTCATCTTTGGTGCAGAGACAATTTAAGGAGGAAAGCGAGGCAGGATGAGGAGAGTGATGGCTTGATTTTAATCACAGCTGTTTTCTCTCCACTGCCAGGTGAATTTGGCAGATTAAATCTAGGGTGTTGAGCTAGCAGTGGTACTGCAGCTGGGTAATTTGCTCTGCACAGAGCAGTAGGGCTGTGCCAGGAGCTGTGATGGAGGGAAGGTGTAGCCATACCCTGGGAACAAGTCCCTCCTTTGCCAGCAAGAGATGAGTACCTGAACTTACATAGGGGTCCCTTCCTTTTGCAATTACTTGATTTAGAGTGAGAGTTTGACTTATGCCCTGCTTTGGTGTCAAAAGGTGTTTCTAGCATTTAAAGCAAACAAAATTTCTTGGAACTTAAAAAACCCTTAAAAAAGAAAACATTGGTTTTGCACAGATTAATCAAAAGGAAATGGTTAGTGATTATTCCTTAACTAAAATTATCAGACTACAGGATCCTCCTTTTTTTTTTCCTAACATGTTCCTCTGTGGTAAACTTCATGTTTTCTTGAATATATTTTTGAATGAGGACTTTCATAAATTTGAGAAGATTAGGGATTGGTTGGGTTGCAAAATGCATATTATGCAAGGCATAATGTGGGACTAGCTCTTCTTATTTCAGGTCACACACTAGTATAAAATAAGATTTTGCATGTTTGCCCATTTTTGTGGCAATGGCAATGAATGTGGAGTCTGTAAGAGAGAAATTATGTGGCTTGGGTTACCTTACCTTCAGCAAATGCTTTCTTAGTACCTATTACCCTGAAAAGTATATTTCAGGTTCATGCTAATCAAGTCATGTTAACCCCTCATCATGTAGCTCTGCTGCATCATTTTGCAATCCATAATGTAACTGGCATCATAAAGATGAAAATTTTTAAAGTACGCCTCTCAAAAACAATTACTAGAAGACTGTATCCTCTCTCACTTGCATACTGGCCAGTTCTTATAACTTCTACTTGATGATAAAGCTCATTTTTCCTGTGGATCACACAAGCTGCATGTAAGGATATACTAATCCCAGATGGCCAGTTGGGTCTTCCTTTGCCCAGGCAATTCAGCTAGGTTTCCTGATAAATGGTGCATGAAATGTCAGCAGGTCAAGCTGGAGACCTGCATAACAGTATCAGAGACCTGGCTCACATGCTTATATTTTGCTTCTGGAGACAGGATCAGCAGGAGAAGGACTGTAGGATTCTGGCTTTGGAAATCAGTGGGAGAAGTGACTGAATAAGGACTGAGGCTACTTGGTTGAAGACACGCATCAGTTCTCTACTAGGTGTAGTAACTGACTGTGCTGTCCTTACTTCTCATTCACTAAAATGTCCTAGAATTGTAGAGTATGCTGAGTTGGAAGGAATCCTCAAGGATCATTGTGTCCTGGCCCTACACAGAACACACCAAGAGTCACACTCTGTGCCCGAGAGCATTGTCCAAACACTTCTTGAATTCTGTCCAGCTGGGTGCTGTGACCATTTCTCTGGGGACTCTGTGCCAGTGCACAGCCACTCTCTGGGTGAAGAACCTTTTCCTGATATCCAACCTAAGCCTCCCCTAACACAGCTTCAGGCCATTCCCTCAGTCCTGTCACTGGTCACCAGAGGGAAGAGATCAATGCCTGACCCTCCTACTCCCAAGGAAGTACCAGGCTGCAATGACATCTCCCCTCAGCCTCCTCTTCTCCAGGCTGAACATACCAAGTGACTTCAGCTGCTCCTCCTATGGCCTCCACTCAAGACCCTTCTCCACCTTTGTTGCCCTCCTTTGGACTCTCTCTAGTAGTCAAAATATCTTTTTTTACACTGTGACACTCAAACCTGTCCCCGGCACTGGAGGTGAGGCTGCCCCAGTGCAGAGCAGAGCAGGACAATCCCCTCCCTTGCCCGGCTGGCCATGCTGTCCCTGATGTCCCCAGGACACGCTTGGCCCTCCTGCCTGCCAGGGCACTGCTGGCTCATGTTCAGCTTGGCATGGAGCAGGACCCCAGGGCCCTTTCCATGGCACTGCTCTCCAGCCTCTCATTCCCTAGTCTGTCTGTGCATCCAGGGCTGCCCCATCCCAGGTGCAGGATCTGGCAGTTTTCCTGTTGAACTTCACATGGTTGGTAATGGCCAATTCCTCTAATTGTTGAGCTCTCTCTGCAGGGCCTCTTTGCCCTCCAATTATGTGTCATTGTCAAACTTACTTAGAATTTCTTTGAGTCCTGTGTCTAATGTATAACATAAAGATATATATTTAATTTGATTTTTAAAAATTCTTTTCAAAGGGAAAATATTCAATAACCTCAAGAATAAGAATGCCAGAAAAGTTTCTTTTTTCTTCTAGTGAATTCTTCTTTGGAGGGGCAAATTTTCTAAGGCAAGGTCTGATTGTCAACCCATATGCTGCTTAGGAGCAAATCTCTCCACATAAAAAATTAGTTCTGCATTATATGCTTTACCTCAGGAAAGTTCTTGTTTCTTTGGCAACTGCAGCTTTACAAATAAATCTTGGAGCACACACCTAAGCCCTGGAGGAGTTCTGGAATTTCAGGTACAGTGCTATTCTCAGTGATTTCAGTGCAGTAATTTCAGGCAGCTTCCAGCTCAGCCTGGTTTTTTTGGAATTGTTTGTCCGATGTAGTGAACCTGGATTTGAAAACAAGTGGGCTTGCAAACCCAAGCTTGAGACCTTATATTTTTGAAAATTTGTTTCTTCTCATCATAGCTCTTTCTTCAGGACAAATAATAATGTGAAATGATTCTTACCTTTGATTTGGAGCCTAATGGGGGAAACAGGAAATCATTCAGGGTCAAACAATTGCATGAAGGTATGGGCCACATGCAACACTCCTACGTGACCTGCTAGGGTGGGCAAACCTGACTACACAGAGTGAAAATGCAACTGGCCCCTGGGCCTCCTGCCAGCCAGTACAACCTGGCTGCTCTCTGGGAGCAAACACTAAAAACTGTCTAATTTTGTTCTATTTACAAGATGGTGCCCTTTCCTGCCAAAGTTCAAGCTCTCAGGACAAACATTTATTTACTGCTTAGGCAACTTTGTAAAATCAAGTGAGCTCTACAAACAGAATAAAACATAATGACACCGGGCAAATGTTATTTAGCTAGTTCTATTATCACTGGTGTTGAGCCCTTTTTTTTTCCTAGCATTACTCCATCTCACCTTATTCGTTCCCATATTAACTGAATTAATTAGTAGGGAAAGATTTGAGCCAGCTGGATTTTACTCTAACGGGATTACCTCACAGGAACATGCAATCCATCAGACAGGCTAAAGAAAACACTTCACTGGTCACAGTCTTCCTACAGCCCAGCCCATTTAAAATCGTGTATGAGATCACTGAAATCTCTAAGTAGATTACATGCTTACCATTGTAATGCAGGGAGATGTTCTGGTAACAAAACTTTGCATCCAGCAATCAGCCGCTCTTGCCTCAACCAGCCACACTGCCAGGAACAGGAGGTGGTATAGACTCGTGCTCTTTAGTCATTTAGAGCATTCCCTATCTAAAGGCAAAGCACATTTTGATTAGAAATGGGATACACTTACTTGGGTTTTATGGACAGCTGTTTTATTGCTTTGAAATACTTTCAGGGATGAAGTTATTTTCCACTCTTCCGTCAACACAAGCCAAATATCAAAGGTGTGAATGATGAAACACCTACAGATCTAACCACATTGGCAAGTGGAAATCTGTCAGCATTGTACTAGCAAGAGGTATTACCATCATGGGTACAAGTCCTGTAAAACCTGCCTATTCAAGTATCTCTGCTTGCCCCTGTGAGCCCTCTGATGGGAACCCTTTGTAAAGCATCATCCTATTTTAGCTGGTTGCTGGTCTGGGATTTCCACTCCAGTGGGGAAAACCCAGTTCTGGCCCTCCAGCTACATGAGCCACAATGAGTGAATTAATGTGAATCATTAGCCTATTTCACTAAATTGTCCTTAAATAACTCCTACCAGCTGCACACTGCTCAGCATCACACCTCAGTGTCTATGGAGCTTCTGTCTGCTCTGGCATGGAGAGGGTCTGAAAGCCTCTGCACCACATGGGCAGCTGCAGTGGGGATTTGCTCCTTTATTTCTGGTTGGAGACTGGATGTGCTGAGCCAAACTGGGAGCATTCAATGGCAGTTTTCATCCTCCTGCCTCCAGGGCTGTTAAGGCGGCAGCTTCTTAGTGTGGCAGAAATACAAGCTGTGTTTCTATTTCAGCCATCCAGAATATTCAAATATACTATACTGAGATTTACTAAGAAAAGACACTTCTAAAATAATAAAATAATTTCAAGAATTAATACTGTCCCCCCTCCTTTAAATGCAGAGAGCTACATTTTGGGGTAATCTGGAGCAATGAGAAGAGAGGTAGAAGATCTGCTTATAGCTTGCTGGAGCAACTTCATGGAATAACATCACTCTGAAATGCACAATTGCAACACAACCATCCATAAAGAGAACAGAGTACACAGGTACTGTTTAAAAATGGAAAAAATGCAATGTTTTCATTGTGTTTTGGAATAGCTTTCAAAAAAGTATATTAAATTGAAACCAAACAGCCTGGAAAATGCTTTGGAATTTTATTCAGAAGAAAATGGAATTTTTTGGCTTTTATCCAGCTCAAAATAAAGTTATACTACAAAATGTGGGACACTTTTCTGAACTAAAATTTGCATACTTTGTATAGCTGTTGTTGTATTGCTCATGTCCGACTTAAGTTTCAGAAACAGGATGTGAAGACCATTGCAAGGTCAGTTCTTGTTAACAGGTACAAGGAGAGTTGTTCTTCCATACATTCAAATTTTCTAGTCCATTTCTTTTATTATTTTTTCCAGCTGCTGAGAGGTTTTCTGCTGATTTCCTGTTTGAAGGGAAATTCCACCTAAATGTGGAAAGAAGGGAAGTCAGAATGGGAGCCAATGCCAGATTAAAGGATAGGTATCTTGTCAGTGTTACACATGTGGCAGAGAAGGAGTACAATTCTTCATAAGCAGCTGCTAAATTGGAGACATGGTGTCAAGCTCTATTCTTCCAAAATAATGAGAGTTTCTATGTGGGGCTTCAACACAGTGTGACTTATCTTTCTTGTGCATGAAATCCTTTGGATTCCTCCACTGTAGAATTTCAGCCTTGTGATACAATCTCAGTCACATTTTGACAGATGAAGAAGTGCCATAAAGCCTTGCCCTATTTTCTCCCCCTCTGCAACAGTCCTTGTGAAGAATGCCACGGTTGAACACCAGCGGAACTCAGCCCCACCCAGCCACTTGCTCCCTCCCTCCACAAGTGGGATGGGTGAGAGGACAAGAAGAGTAAAAGTGAATAAACTCTCGGGTTAAGATAAGACAGTTTAACAGGGAAAGCAAAAGCTGCACAATTACTTCACTGCTTCCCATGGGCAGGAATGTATCCAGTCACCTCCAGGACAGCAAGGCTCCAACATACACAGTGGTGACTTGGGAAAACAAACACCACCACTCTGAACTTCTCACCCTTTACTTCCTTCTTCCTGCAGCTTTGTGCGCTGAGCATGCCCCCATATAGAATGGGATGCCCCTGTAGTCATTTGTGGGCAGCGGCCCTGGCTGTGTCCCCTCCCAGCTCCTTGTGCCCCCACCCCAAGCCTCTTTGCTGATGGGGTGGGATGATGGGCAGAGAAGGCCTTCACACTATGTGAGCACTGCTTAGCAATAACTGAAACATCTCTGTATTATCATCACTCTTTTCAGCACAAATCCAAAGCACAACCCCATACAAGCTACTGTGAAGAGAATGAACTCCATCCCAGTAACCAAAGTTTTCTGAAACTAAGATTTCTCTGACTGTCTTATCAGGTTTTACTTATGAGGTGTGATTCAAAGCACACTCATTCTTGCATCTGTGTTACTTCACCTGGCAGCCTATTGCTATGGACATTGGTCATTGGAATTGACACATAATTCAAAGTGAAGATAAGCAATATCCAAATTCCTTACATTAATTGAAACTAATTCCTTGGAGATGCCCCAATTGCTTCTGTCTTTCATGCAGGGCTCAAGCATTGTCTCACCTTTTTCTGTCCAGTTTCCAACTTTGGTTTCAGGCAGCCATGCACCACCCCACTGCTGTTTGGAGATGCTGCAGCAGCAGTAGTGTAACAAACACAAGAACCCTCCCTTGTCCCACTCCCCACCTTGCACAGCATCCCTCTCCACAGTAGAGGATGCCTGAGTGTGTAGATTCTACAGGGGCCTCTGCACAGCAGCCTTCCTGGGTGCTTTTGGCAGCTGCTGTACCTTGGAGTAGCCACAAAGAGCAATCAAATCTCCAGAGATATTTTTGTGTAGTAGTGGATTATCCAAGATGAACAGTGCTGCCTTGGAAAAGGTACCACTGCACTGCACATCTGGGTTTATGTAATGGGGTATTGTTTCTGAAGTTACATACTAAATGTGCTTGCAGACCTTTTTATGATAAGGGTGGCTCCAGGGAAACAAATCTGTATTCCACATCTTTTAAAATTTTCCTCTGTAGACTCTCAATTTATAGAGCAGAAACACTTTTAATCTGCTCTGAAATGGAAGGCCCAGATTCCTCATCAGGATGATTTTCTGTTTGTGCTCTTTGAGGGTCTTGTTTCTCTTAAGTATTTTCTCTAGTACCAATTCATTATATAGTATAAATTACATGGAAACTCTTCCCTCCCTGGACACCTCAAACATTCAACAAATAGTGCACATAATCAACAACATATCATCCAATTGCCAAAAGCTGACTATTATTCTGCATGATCAAATCACAAAATCCCCTGTGTCTGTCTACTATGTGGGGCATGGATTTAAAAGGCAGCTGTATTCCGACTTCTATTCATTTGTTTGGAGCATTGCACAAGCTATCCTAACAATTACATAAATCAGCCTTTGTTTAATGTTAACTGATAGTCTTTATTGATCACTGGCCAAACTTCTTTTTGAATCATCTGTATTTAGTTCTGTATTTAATAACTCTTCTGGGTGCTATTATAAAAACTTGACCAATAAAGTCCTTTTAAAGAGTTATTTTACAATGTCCTTCCTTAAAACTCAGCTTATTGCATTACTTTCCAAAACCACACAGAAATATTCTTTAAACGAGTATGAATTAGATGGAACATCAGGGCTTTGTTTAATCTTTGACTAATTTGGAATACTGTGGGAGCAGTGTCATTACCCACTGACCCTCCCCATCACTGGGATAGCCTCAGTGCACACTTGTGCCCTTGCCAAGCCACTGCATGTCTGTGACCATGCTCTCCCAGGTTCTTTCTCCTGTTCCACATTGTGGAACACAGGAACAGAATGGATTAATGGCTCATCATTTTTATTATTGTTATTTATTGCTGCCTTGCTGTGTGGGCAAAACAGATGCAGAGAGATTTAGAATACAAACACCAGCTAAGCCATGCAAAGCTGCTTGTGGATCCCCGAGTCAGCAGCATCCTGCTCTGTGTCTGGATGTACGGGGAGAGAGCAGCCCTGCAGTCTCCTGACAACGTTGCTCCACAGCTCTGCAAGCTGCACACACGGGTCCATGTGTGCCCTTTCTTCTTAGAGTGGTCCTGCTGCAACTCCACCAGCTGAACTGGCAGCAGGGATAGAGTGGGAGACTGAGGGTGGGTCACCATTTATCTTGTCTGATGCACTGTCAGTTAAGTGATCTCAATCAAATATTGTTGGAAAAAGGCTTTCACAGTCTGTGGGGAAATGGATCCCATCTGTCTCTGAGCAGTGTCTCTGACATGCCTCATCTTTGCTTATGTGATGAATTCTTTCTCATACCAGATGTTATGTTAGCTAGGCTTGCCAGCCAGAAAGATTTTAGTGGTTTCAGAGGGACTGGGATAGCTCTTTGCTCAGCTGAGTGGGTTTGTCTACCATAAGCAGGATTTAATTAGTTTTGAAGACAATGAAGAAGAGCCAAGGAAATACTACCTTTATTCTTGCTAAATAGGAACATTTGGATACACATGGGGTCTGCTGAGCTGTTTTAATGAGATTGCACTCGCATGGGAGGTTTGATCCCAGGGCACTCTTGACCCATCAGCTTTAAACTGGTTGCCAACGGCAAGTTACTCATAAAGATGAAAAGCTCCAGTTTATTCCAAGCCTGGAAATAAATGATCTCCCTCCAATTTACAGGGCTTCCTCACTTCTTCCATCACTCATCTCCATCAGAAGTGTTAGTGTCAAGACTCCGTTGACATTTTTCTTGTCTCTGGCCACAGATGTTCTCAGCATATTAGAGCTGTTTTGAAACATTTGTGGTGAAAATTATTAGAAAAGAATAGAATAATTTACTTTGGGAAGCATCTTTAACATCACTGAGTCCAACCACTAATGCAGAACTGCCGACTGCATCAGTAAACCATGTCCCTGGATTTATAGTTCTGTCCTTCCAACACACATTTGTGAGAGTATTGATTTCCAGTGTATTCTCTGTTCTACATCAATATTTTCAAGGAATCGAAGGTTTCTGAATGACTGGGATCTTCCATTTTTTTAAATGAATTCTGCATATGCCCCATTTAGGCAAGAGTATATTGTTCTTGGCATTCAGGTAGGATAGACTTGGTTAAGTCCTGTCTGTACCTCATTTATGTTGACGTCACTTGGAGTAAACTTATTGATTGGCCAAGTTTAGCACTTAGCATGTCATAGTTTTCTAGAGCTATTGTGCAAGGCATTGGGGATAACATACAGATGTAGAAAAAAATGTATTTAGCTTTTATTTCTTTGGGACATAACTTGGATCCAAATCCATCCCTGTGTATCACGCTTTTGTGGCTTGTTGGAGCATGTTTTGGAGATAGAAAACTGTGGCTTGTCTTACACTGCAGGTCCATTTCCCTTATTGATTGCTAAAAGCAAGAAACTGGGGAAAGAAATTATTTGTTCTTCCTATTTATACTTTTATGCTAAAGAGACAAGCAACTGTGCTAGCGCTTGTTTATGCAGGCCATGCAGTCTCACCCTGCTTCACTTTAAATAGCTCAGAGCAACTCTGTGAATGATTTGGATGCACTCCTGGAAAAGGTTGTGTGAGCAGATATGTGAAAGGTACCCACCAGGCACCTCTGCAGGACTGTGCTGCCCCCAAGCCTGGCTGTCCCATCCTGTGTCCCATTCCAGCTGCTGCTCCTCATGGGGAGAAGAATGATGATATCAGCAGGGAAAAATTGCCTTTCTGGCACTGTTTTGACCAGCAGTTCCCGTAAGCTAGGCAGACTCCATTCTGATCTGCAGATCTGCTTGACTCTGACTTGCCTGCTTTGGAACCAGATTGTCACTGACCTACTACTTTTCTGTCTGTGGCCCAGCTTGGCTGCTTTCTTCACTGCTGCATGCTCTGGCACTCCACAGCTGCCTTTCCATCTGCATGGTAACACACCTTACCCCACAACAACACATTCAGTTCATAACAGTTCATTCCCTTTGTGGAAAGATCACTGTAACCCGATGTGCTCCCTGTGGTGTTTGGCAGCTTTACCTGGGGAAAGGAGAAGGGAGAGAAGAGTTAAAAGAGCATCGCCGACTGCAAGGGCAGATATTATTGCCCTTTGCATACAGCTTTCATTTCCCCCAGCTAATGCTGGAACCAGCCACAAGAATTCCTTCTTATGCCAACTTGAGTACATCAAGCAGTTATTTAATGCAGCGTTCAAGTTTGGCCAGAGCTGTTTTGATTTAGTAATGTCTCTTACAAATACATACCAAAGTATCTAGTTTTCTAGTAATAACTTTAGCCCTGGCAATATGATTTCTAGAGCAAATACCAGGTTTTAAAATTTTTCATGAATGTGTTTGCAATTACTTCACTTTATCTTTCAGATTTAAGAGGAGGATTTACTTAAAATGACACAACTATGTGTTGGACAGGCAATAATTTGATCTATGTAGCAAAATCTCCCTTTGTGAATGAGGGAGAAAATAAGCAATTGTCTAATATAAGATGTACAGAAATGTATCTCTCTTTATAGCAAATTATTCCCTCTAGCCCTTTTTTAAACTCACAATAAAGCTGAGCATTATGATCTTCTGGCACATCTAATTTGAAGTGATTCTTTAACACATTATTAGAGATTTAAAGTGTGAAAAATTCAAGAAGCATTCAGATTGGGGTTTTGGCTAAGTAACTTTTATCTGAAAAATTCAGGTTCAGATTCCTGAGCACTGAACTTTTTGGTTTTGGATATATTGCCAGCTACCTCAACAAGGGAAGGTTCCTACTTCTTTATTTTCATTTCTTCTTATTTCATGATTATAAAGCAAGGAAAAAGTTTCAGAAAACATTTTTGTGGGAAGTAAGTAACTTCTGGCAAGAATAGAATGTGATTTCTTAACAGACATTTTGGAACAATAAAGTTATCCAGCAGCCTATTAATATCTAACCTACTATCACTGTGCCCTTGACTGTGGTTTTGAATAATGTCTGCTTCTGAATCTCTTTTTGTCCTTTTTCTTTCCTTGCTTTCCTCCTCCAGCCCTGTGCAGTCCCTTTCCAAATCATGCATAAATTCTCAGTCTAGGACACAAAGTCAAATCCATGTTTCATAAACAACATAACTCTTCAGGATTTTCCCTTTATTAGGGAAAAAAGTTAGAGGCCCCTTAATGGCCAACACACAAAATACAAATTCCTGCTGAAATAATTGCACATTCAGGAACCCAGTTTAGTTATTGCTGGTGTCTGTGAATGCAATTTTCCCTCATATATTCTTGTCTGCTATTGTAAAATGAATACTGCAAAGATTTGGGAAGGTGTTTCTTGACTACACTGTTTATTTAATTATGAAAATTTAATTATTAAAAGTGAAGAATTTGCTGAGTAATCTCTTAAAACAGTGTTTATTTTCACAGAGGAGCCTCAGTTTGGACAGCAGCCAGTCTATTAATGCAGGAAACTGGTCAGCTTGTATAGAATATTTGCTAATCCCTGCAAGATTCAAGTTCCACTAAAATGTTTCCAGTACATTGATTGCAATACTAGTGAAGACCTCACATTTTCCTTTTTTTATTTAGTCACAAAAAGTACACATTTTATTTGTCAGCAAAATTTACAGTAAAAGCATCACATATTTAGGCTCTGCCTTAGTCTACTATATCTGGTTGTCTTGGTGTATTTATTCTATTTACAGCAACCACAGGTATTTCCAAGAAACACATATTGACAGGAAAAATACTGCAAGTATATATTCTTGGTGGAAGTATCAACAATTTTTAAATTTCACTTAGTAAATCAGCAGTTAAATGTGTCTGGCAGTTTTCATACACTGGTAAGGAGGTGGAGAGCACTAAGGTTCAGCCTGCAACATGACCTCCCTCTCTTGCTCCAATTACCAACCTCCACTTTATATATTAAGAAACCTATTAGAGTTTTAACAATGATGTGAGTAACAGGGTCAATGTAAAGTGCAATGCAAAGCACTTGGGATGACCCATTACAGATGCGAATTGTCATTCAATTATAATGCTCATTCACAGCTACTATTCTGGAACTGGAGTCAGCTTATATAAACCTCAACCTCAATTCCCTGCCCAAGAGCAGATTTGCCTCCTTCTTATAGTGACTCACAGGAGTGCAAAAATCAGGCTTCTTGAGCAGAGCCTGAGATTTCTGCATTGTTGAAGACGCATCCCAATATTTGGGGCTGCCTTCAGCCCAAGAACATATGCTTCATATGTGTATTTGAAGGTCCTGGAAAGCTGCCATTTTTAAAGAGACCCTGCTTGTGTATATGTGCAACAGGTCACTATTGAACCCTCATCTCCTTGATATCCACTGAAAGACCCAGTTAGTACAAACCTTTATGACTTCAAAGACAGGCTAGCTCAGCAAGGCAATGAAGTAGAATGGTAAGGCATAATCTGCTTTCAACACACCATTCTTCATATTCCCATATATCTCAGCTGTACCTTTTTAGAATAGCATATCAACTTTTCAATCCAGCACTCTATCCCACATAAGATTTGAACAATGCCGTGAGGCACATGGTGTGATTCTTGGAGTTGTCCTGTGCAGGGCCAGGTATTTGACTTCAATGATCTGCTCAGGGACCTTCCAGTTCAGGCTATTCTTTTATTCTGTGATTTACTTGGTATTATCATGTAGTGGCAGCTCCCTGTCTTGTACTCCAGAACAAATTCTGTTCAAATTCTGTTCTGTTTTAGCTGAGATTCAAAAACACTTACACCTAATAAAACCACAAAATTTTCTTACTGATATATACTTTTTGGGTAATAATCTTTCAAAAAATAACAAGGTGTAAAACCACTTTGAGATACAAGAAGGAAGAGGTGAAAAAATTTATCGAAGTAACGCAACTGGAGAAAAACTTGTGCACTTCTGGGTAGGAAACTGCCCCCCATATGTCCTGAAGAAGCAGCTGATAAAGATTTTTCATATCTCAAACCTTAAGAGTGGTTGTTCAGTTTCCTTTCTTCCAAGTGTTAGTTGCTACATTTATGAACACTGACTCTCATATTATTTTAGACTATCATGACAATAACTGCACTAGGGAGTGCAAAATTTAGGATATCATATGGGTCTTTCAAATCTAGTGGAAATACATGGAATACATGGAATACATCCATTCATCCCAGCTGTCTTGAATTAGATTCGCAAAAAGGACAGAAGACATTTTAATCTCATTTTTGTGTCTCTTGTTTAAAACACAAATTTAAATTCAGTGATTACTTACCTGTCCAGATAAAAAATCAGGGCCTAAATAAAGCTAAATTTGGAGGGCTGTTGTTTCAGTAAGGAATAAAAAATACACTCACGTCACCCATAACAGAAAAGATTTTATGGTGGTCAATGGAAATAAATCCAGTTGAAAGCCAGTCACTAGAGGTATTCCCCAGGGGTTCAGTACTGGGACAACTCCTGTTCATTACTGCCATCGACAAGGGGATTGGGTGCACCCTCACTCACTTTGCAGACGACATTGAGTTGGGCAGCAGTGCTGATCTGCTGGAGGGCAGGAAGGCTCTGCAGAGGGATCTGGACAGGCTGGATCAGGGGCTGAGGCCAATGGTGTGAGGTTCAACGAGGCCCAGGGCTGGGTCCTGCCCTTGGCTCACAACAGCCCCAGGCAGTGCCACAGGCTGGGGCAGAGTGGCTGGAAAGGCCCTGGGGGTGCTGTGACAGCAGCTGAACGTGAGCCAGGCTGTGCCCAGGTGGCCAAGAAGGCCAAGGGCATCCTGGCCTGGATCAGCAATGGTGTGGCCAGCAGGAGCAGGGCAGGGATTGTCCCCCTGTGCTGGGCACTGCTGAGGCCACAACTCAAATCCCGAGTTTGGTTTTGAGCCCCTCAGTTTAGGAAAGACATTGAGGTGCTGGAGTGAGGGAAAGAGACCAGAGAAGGGCAACGGAGCAGAAGGGTCTAGAAAGTAAGTCTTACAAGGACCTGCAGAGGTAGTTTGGATTCTTTAGTGTGGAGAAGAGGAGGCCCAGGGGAGACCTTATCACTCTCTACAACTGCCTGAAAGGAGGTTATAGCCAGGTGGGGGTCAGTCTCTTCTGCCATGTCTCAAGGGAAAAAAGGATAAGAGTAAATGTCTCTGAATTGCATCACAAGGAGGTGTGGGAAAATGACTGGGGCTAAAATTAGAGAAAACATGGAAGTAATATTCACATTCTAGCAGAAGTTAATACAGAAATTATAAAATGAAATGCAGATGCTATTGCTTGAAGGGGATTCCCAAGTGCAACTCCTTCACCGTGAACATGATGCATGACAAGTCACTCAAGTTCTAAAAATGGGAAGAAGTAAAAGAAAACTCCTCCATAACTGCTGGGATCAGTCAACAGGGTGAACCTGTCTTCTTCCCCAAAGGGATGGATGCCTATTGGGTAAGAATTGCAATTCATGCTTGTTGAATTATTACTGGTATCTTTTATTGGTGATTAGAACTTGCCTGCATATTGCTTTGAATATATTTTTGCAGCCAGATACTATCACCATCGATCTTTGAACTTTAACATGTCAAAAATTTCTATTATATTAATAAAGAATGTATTCTGTAAACTGTGAGCATGAGTCCTTCACCATCGCCCTGATTTTTCAGCCTTCTTGTGTCTCACAGCTTCATAGTTCTTAGGTTTTTTCTCACACACGGGTGTTATAAATAGAAGAAATGTTTTTGTTAGTTCAAATTAGTTTATATTCTTCTTCTTAGAGATATCGATAGTTGATGGAGAGTTGTCTTGATGAATGGGATGGGGAGAGGTGTCAACCTTCTTTCACAGTCCCTGGCCTTTGTAGAAATACTATAAAAGTGGAGTCAGATTTTGTAATTAACAGTTCATGCCTTCTCACCAGACAGCATGTGTGTGTGTGTTTGTGTGTCCAATAACAACACTTCACAGCAGTGAAGCAGNTTCCCAAGTGCAACTCCTTCACCGTGAACATGATGCATGACAAGTCACTCAAGTTCTAAAAATGGGAAGAAGTAAAAGAAAACTCCTCCATAACTGCTGGGATCAGTCAACAGGGTGAACCTGTCTTCTTCCCCAAAGGGATGGATGCCTATTGGGTAAGAATTGCAATTCATGCTTGTTGAATTATTACTGGTATCTTTTATTGGTGATTAGAACTTGCCTGCATATTGCTTTGAATATATTTTTGCATGTGGAGATCTGGGAGGGGGGTCTGACTTATGCTGTTGTTGTGTGTCCCAGAACAAGTTGAATTGCTCTCCAGTCCAGGTGGGGNGAAGTGCAATTCATGCTTGTTGAATTATTACTGGTATCTTTTATTGGTGATTAGAACTTGCCTGCATATTGCTTTGAATATATTTTTGCAGCCAGATACTATCACCATCGATCTTTGAACTTTAACATGTCAAAAATTTCTATTATATTAATAAAGAATGTATTCTGTAAACTGTGAGCATGAGTCCTTCANCTTATGCTGTTGTTGTGTGTCCCAGAACAAGTTGAATTGCTCTCCAGTCCAGGTGGGGTCACCATCTCTGGAAGTATTCAAGAGATGTCTGGCTGTGGCACCTGAAACTCAAGAGAGAAAGCCTTTCTAAAGTCAATATAGACACAGATTACAGGTTTCAGGCTAGACGGTGTGTATTCTGGCTCTTTGCATCAAATCCCAAGGCAAATGGAATTTTTTTGAGAAATACATCAAAACCCACTACACTCAGAGCAGACTCTGAAGATACTGCTGTTAATTCTGATACTTTCTCAAAGCATCATGCATACAAGATATGGCAACATATACATTGGTATAATTAACTTCTGAATCTAGGAAACTAGTACAGGATTTGAACTGTGTGTACTTGAAGGGAAAAAGTAAATTTGTGCAGTGGATATGCTGCAAGACATTTCATTGTGAGCAGTCAGAAATCGGAATAGTGCACATCTTCTGGTGATAATTATTATGCACAAGAGTTTATTTTGTGTGAATAGCTATTTTCAAAGTACGGAGAATGAATGTGAATGCATGGATGCGTGTGTAACTTGAAATCATTGTTCTGATATTTCAGACAATAGAAAAAGCAGTATAAAATAAAGGCTTATTCTGTTGCAACCTTTTTCTGTGCCTGGTAACATCTGTGCATGCTCATTTCCATGTGCCTACAGCAATCGGAGCTTATCCGTTTGAGTAAAGCTCTCAATTCTGCATGGTAGCACAGTTCCTCCTTTATGGCAATTATGGCAAATTGCTCAGTGTGTAGGACTCTCATAGGCACAGCAACTCTCAGCAGACAGCAAGAGTAGCATTATTAGGCTGGAAATCTGCCTTTAAAAATGTAAATATACAGTTATTTCCTGGTAAAACTACCAACAGAGGGTATCAGTAATTAAAACCTCTCTTCCCCCATCCATCTCCTTCTGCCAAAACTGTAAGGATTTTTCCACTGTTCCCTGACATTTCAAGCTGTTCCCTGGTCCTCTGATGCTTATGGCTTCACAGTAGTGTTTTTCACAGTTAATCTCAATTTAATATATAAACACATTATTTCCAGAAATGGAGGCGCAAGTCTTTCAGACATGGTCAAAATTTCCTTTTGGTGACCCTAACATGACTTCAGCATGGTGCCTTTACTGGTAAGAAAGTTGTATTTTTACCTTGAGATACTGTTGTGGGTAACAGCTCTTGAGGCAGGGAAAAGACAAAACACAGTGCCCTCTGAGATCAAGGACAGGTGTCTCCCATGGCTGTTAAATCTCTGCCCTCCCATTCCCACAGACAGGGATTGACGTGGTTATTATCATGTCTGCTTTCCTCCCAGAATGATTGAAGTTAAATTTTTCATTTTCTCTCATGACTTTTACTCCAGTATGGGCCAGGGTTGATGGTCAGTGTTAGGGATGACCCAGACAGACCAGAGACACAAACCTGGGCCAGAAATAGGACAGGCAGGACTCAGCAAGAGCAGGGGCTCACCCAAACTGGGCAACTGCCATGGCTTTCCAAGAGGCTCTTGGCTGGAAACATCTTGTTTCTTCAGGAAACAGTGTCTGAAAAAGCATTTACAAATTGAAAATATGACCTGGCAAATTACTCTTCTAGGGTACTAGCTTCAGTGTAGCCATGCAGTCAGCGTCAGTACTGGGCAATGAGCTCACAGCACTGGCCTACCTTGTCTTGACACCCCCAAGTTGTCAACAAACATTTCTTTACCTTCTGTGCAGGAAATAATACACCATTATGCTCAAAATCTTCTTTGTGAACTAAGAGAAAGCAAGACACATATATAAATAAAGCCAAGAATTTATTCTTACTGCAACAAAAATCTTAATAGTCTACTTCAAGAATCATTAATTAATCTACAATTCAAGAATGTAGATGTTATTATTGCATGAAAAGGAAGACCAAGAATGCAGTTAGAGTACTTCTGTACAGTAAAAGTCTCAATCATAGCAATAATAAAATTATCATGCATATATTTAATATTTTCTACCCCTTTCCTTGGACATATGCTCACCCTTCCACGTTTCTCTGGACCTTCAGGTAGTCTGGACCAACAGGAGAGGATAATAATATCAACCATAGCCCCTGAAGTCACTCACTGCGAGGAATGTGCATTGGATTCTTCTTCCTTCCCCAGTATGCACTTGGGATAAGGTCATTTTTTCTATGTTTTCCAAAGCAGTTTTATACCTTTCTTTTGCTTTCCTGGTCTGTGGCTTCATTTTACAAATGTATTTACTACATGTAGTATTATTTATGTATGTTAGATATTATTTCCTTGTTCCATTTGTTAGATGTAAAATTAGATTAGTCCGGACTGTGATCCATATTTCTAAAATGGACAACTGATGAGTCTTTAGTGCCAAGCCTGTGGCCTGTCTCTTACTGCTCCATTCCTCTAAGCCTCTGTGATGCACTCTGTATCTCCACTTCTCAAATACTCTGCTGTCATAGCATACCTCTATTTCTTTGTTCTTTATGGTGTGTCAGAGTCTTAAACATCTCATTTAACACAGCACCACTGCTTGCTACTGCCAGCTATATAAACCCATGATTGTACTAGGCAAGGATAAACACAAGCAGAGGGAAATAGCCACAGGCACCTGCATAACTGGAGGCTAAACAAAGCAAAACAGAGCTGCAGGCAAGTCAGGACAGCAAGCCTGAGGAGTCTCAATCCAGAGGCCTTGGAAAGACCCTGCAAGAGCTCACGGGTCCTTTGCTGGAAGGCAGTACTGCAATGCAGGGTTACACAGCAGAGAGGTGTTGTCTCTGGAGATATTTAGGTTTCCATAATCACTCTCTAATAATGACACATTCATAAAGAACTCAAAACATTTCACAGTCATCTTCCAGCCATGACGTATGCGCAGGGACTGGGAAAGCTTGGGTTTTCTTTTAAAGCTGCTGGGTTGTAGGAATAGCTGAGATCATTTGATCTGCTCAACTTAAAGAAGAGGAGACTGAGGGGAAACCTCATCGCAGTTACAACTTCCTTGTTGAGGGGAAGCAGAGGGGCAGGCACTGATCTCTGCTCTGTGTGACCAGTGACAGGACGCCAGCGAATGACCTGGGGTTGTGTCAGGGGAGGTTTAGGTTGGATATTAGGAAAAGGTTCTTCATCCAGAGGGAGGCTGGGCACAGGGCCCCCAGGGCAGTGGTCACAGCACCAAACCTGACACATTTCAAGAAGTGTTTGGACGATGTTCTCAGGCACAGGGTGTGGCTCCTGGGGATAGTGCTCTGCAGGGCCAGGGGTTGGACTTGATCCTTGTAGGTTCCTTCCAACTGAAGATATTCTGTGATTCTGTGAAAACCCATGTGGTAAATTTCAGTGCTGTCTATAAGAGGTTAAGCACAGCTCCTATTGTCACAATAACTGTGGGTTGAGTTGATTCCTGGCACTGTGGCACTCTCATGGTCTCGGATATTTGTGGGGCTGAAATACCTGGTGTCCTGAGTTTACTTCTTTAGATGTTTTTGTGTATTTCTTAGTCACACTTCCTGCACATATTTTTGGCCATTGCTTTTTGATAAGTATTTTATTGTGGCTAAGTATAAATATTTTAAAATATTAATTATAAATATAAATGTTATTATAAGTAAGATCTTTCATGTTGTTTCATCTTTAGCAAGGACAAATTCAGGAATTTTTATTTCCAGTGGTTTAGCATATGAAAGAAAATTCTGTGACTTATTCAGAATTAAGACTGTTTTTTCCCAGATTGTCTGATCAGTTTGACTGATCCAGCATGATTAGGACACTTCATGTGAATAGGGTCTAAGAACTAGAGCTGTGTATCTGGTTGATTCTCTTCACCTCTTCTGTTCCTGTTTTAGTTTGAGGGGATAGGATAGGGCATGAAAGGCACTTTGGAAGGGCATTGGCATGGCCTGTCCTGGCACTACAAAAACTCTAAAGAAAGAGGAACTGCAGTGCTTTTCAAAATCATCCCCTCCTCTATTTCTCTGCATCTTTGTCAAATGCAGAACCCAAGTTTTCAGACAGTCATTTACATGTCTTAATAATCTTTCAAAAATGTTAAAACAATTCCAACTTCAGCTGTACTTACAGTTGGCCTAATTTTTTCTTTCATACCAAACATATTTAACAGAGGCTGCATTATTTTACAGCACATTGGAATTTCAAGTTAGCTTGATTTGCTCTCATATTATTCCATTGCTTTTGATATATCTCATACATAAGTAATTCAGACATGCTGAACATTGCACACTGTTGTTGAAAAGTAACATAAAGAAAGGAAAAAAAACTTATAAAGGGACTTATAAAGTATTCAAAGGCTGCAGTTTTTTAATTACAACACAGTATGTGAAAAGACTACTAAAAAACTCACATTGTGACAGCTTTGTATGTATTTAAACATCAGTTAATTTAAAAAAAACTATTATTGTCTCTTTATTCCACCTTCCAAGACTTTAAAAGGTTTCTCACATGCTACAGTTGCCCTATAATCACATTTCCAAAAAAACTAATTCAAGACTGAAAATACAATTTATTACCCTAAAGTAATACATAATGTGGTGATTCAACTCGTCTAAAAGCCCTGGCTTTTTTGTCACCTTTGTAAGTAGCATTCATTTCCCTGCCATGAGCACAATGTACAAATTCATCCCTAGGCTCAGATAGCATCATTAGCATATATTTAGCAGTAGCAGACAGTGAGCAGCAGGTACAAATGGTTGGCTGACGAGCTAATATGCTTTGGGCACTCTTCCAGCTTGTACAAAAGAGAAAATACACTACTTCAAAGTCTGTGAGTCACAAAACAATTAGCAGAAGAGAATGACAAACCGACCTAAATACTCAGCACTGAACAGGGGGTATAGATATACTGACATATTTACAATTCTAGTTAACACATGAAATTATAACCTGAGTGAAGAGATGCATCAGTGTGTGTCAGACTCATTTAAATATCTGTTTCTTTCTTTGTGTGTTTTGTGGTTTTTGTCTGTTTCGCTTCCTTTTTTTTCCCAGGAGGGTGTCAGTAATGCAAAAGTAAGCAAGTGCTGGCTACCATCAGTGTGGGCAATAATTATCCAATAAATCATAGCTGGAAGATACTGCTGTCAACAGGATTTACAGGATTTGAAAATTTTCAGTTTATTGAAGAATGCCAGTTTCCTTATATATGTTGATAAATAAATGTGCAAGAATGGAGCAGGTGTGTTTATCATTTATTTTCTTCCAACCTGAAAGCAGATACCTGCTACTGTTACTCAGTGACACCCATATCAGCAAGCACTGACACAGGCACAGAATCCACTTCAAAATATGCTGATAATTAACATTCTATTACGTTAAAAATACATATCTTAAAGAGGGTGAGAAAGACTGTGTTGGAGTTTGTGGTTTACCCTAACTCAGTCTTGTTTCCTAGTAATTGTGACTCTCAAACCTTGTCACTGGTTTCAGAAGTGCTTACTGCCTGAGCTAGCACCATGCAGGATCACCACAATTCATACATGAAATAATGGCTATTTTATCATACAGGACCATTCAGTGGGACCTGGATAGGCTGGAGAATTGGGTGGAGAGGACCCTAAGGAGGTTCAATAAGGGTAAGTGCAGGGTCCTGCACCTGAGGAGGAATAACCCCAAATATCAGCTCAGGCTGGGGCTGCCCTACTAAGGGGCAGTTCTGTGGAGAAGGACCTGGGAGTCTTGGTGGATGACAAGTTGATCCAGCTGTGTGTCCTTGTGGCCAGGAGGCCCTATAGGATCCTGGGGTGCACCTGGATGTGTGCGGCCAGCAGGTCAAGGGAGGTGATCTCTACTTGGCCCTGGTGAGGCCACATCTGGAGAGTCCAGTTCTGGGCTTCTCAGTACTAGACAGACAAGGAGCTACTGGAGAGAGTCCAGCAAAGGACCACAAAGATGATGAGTCTGGAGCATCTCCTTATGAGACTGAGGGAGCTGGGACTATTTGGAAAAGAGAAGACTGAGATGCACATAAATCTACCTAAGACTATAAATGCACATAAACACCTCAAAGGCAAGAGCCAAGAGGATGGTGCCCAGTGACAAGGACAAGGAGCAGTGGCCGTGAACTAAAACACCAGAAGTTCCACCTCAACATAAAGAAAGCTTCTTTACATTGAGGAGCAGGCTGCCCATACACTGGAGAAGGCTGCCCAGGGAAGTCATGGAGTCTCCCTTGCTGGAGATATTCAAAACCTACCTGGACGTGTTCTTGTGTCACCTCTCTTGGTGACACTGCTTTGGCAGGGATTTGAACTGGATGATCTCCTGAGGTCCCTCCCAACGCTAATAAATCTGTGATTCTGTGAAAGACTATTTAAAGCAAAACAAACAGCCAGCGTTTCCAGATGAGCATAAGTTGAAATGCACCTTGCACTCTGAATTCCTAAAGAGGGGCTCTCAGCTTAGCTGGTAAGTGTTGGGTCTCACCCTTGGCATGTAAGTATTGGGACTTAACCTTCTGGAACCATGAACTCTCCTACCAGAGAAAAGCCTACAGGATCAATCACAAGAAATTGAACACAGTTTAGAGTTTCAGTTTTTGGACACTACACTTAGGGGGCAGATGCATAATCTAGACCTTGGTCTTCTTCAGGTGACCTCTTGCAATACCATCACAACTCTATGAAACTCAGGTAGAGCAAGGTACGGTAAATCTGTGCTGATGAATTTTACATGCACCTTAAGCAATCAGGTATTTGACTTTATGACGACCTGAGCAACCTTGATGGAGGTGCAAAGTCCATCTTCATTGCATCAGTTCCAAAACATAAACATGTAAGTAGTTAAGGAATTAGGCACTTTCAGGATTGAATGGTGGCTGATGAAGGTATTTTAAATATATAATTTGTGAATTAGATGCCTCCTTGAATGTAGCCCCAAACATTCTTGTTTTGCAGCTCATGGCAGCAGCTCATATGCTGGCTTCTCTACACTCTGGGACACACCTCTGCTTTGGGCTCCTTAGTGTTGTTCATCAGGACTCTGAGATAGGAAAAGCCCAATTACATTAACACTCCACTGACAGAGATTAGGTTCTGCTCACTGTCAGACAATGAAATTACAAACATTTGAGCAGGAATTAAAAATGAGCCAGAAAGAGTTCAAATTAACCACTGAAACAATATTTCAGTGACAGCTATTCACAAGAGAAAAAAGTATCTGACAGGTAAAATTTTGACAAAAGTTTCCATGAATTTTAATACGAGTTCTAAGAATGCAGCCAGCCCAGCTGGAATAAAGACTCAACGTAGAAAGGCTACATGTATAGTAAGTTCATACAAAAATAAACTTGTTTCAGATAGAATATGCCTGATGCACCAATAATAATAAAAACTTTGAGTCACCCCTACACATAAACAGGTAGATAACATTGCCAATTGCAACAGATCACAGACCACGCTTGACAGTTTAATTTTATCAACCTATTTTTACCTGTTTTCCTTTGTTACAGTTGTTCCTCCCCTGGTCAGCAGGGACAGGGATTGATCTGTGGGAACATGGTCCAGCAGAGGGTTGTTAGCAGAAGGATGGCATGGTATGGTGTGAAAGGCAGAAGGCATGCTGTGCCTGGTACATGAGGGGATGTATTGCAGCAACACTGAGAACCATGTGGGCTAAAAAAGCCTTTTCTCACCCTACCTTTTTTGGTTTTGGGATTCCTGTGGATAGGCAGCTGTAGCTGCTACTGGGAATCTGACCTGCACTAGAGCAGTGTTAGCCTCTAATCCCAGTTTAGAAAAGATGCTAAGAGTGAGAAAAGTTCTTCAGATTTTGTATAAATTCTAGAATGTACAGGAAATTATTTGGCATCTTTTCTTGTGCAAAAGTTTTCAGACTAGCTGGCATGTGTCAGCTAGGTATGGGAATTTAGGTATTAGAGCTGCATAACTCCCTATTAATATCTTGTTCAATATTAAGCTTAATTTGATTTACTTTATTTCAGTACATGAACAAATAAGGCTAAATGGGAATAGCACACAAACATACAGTTTTATATGGTTTTAACGTGGTTAAGCTAACCTACTTTAGGTCTATTTTGAATGTAATTTCCTGACTATCCAAGCAGGTAACCGTTTAAGGCCCATAAGGAATGCAGATCCTGTAAACCTAGCTAAAGGTGCCTGGCTCATGGAGAGGATCTCTGCATTGGGCGACTTGACTCCCTGAACAATTTGCATACACATTTCCCAGGGGGACAAGCAAAAGAACATATAGGAGTAGTCAGTGGCTGGAATGAGTGCTGGGGTCATGAGCACACAGCCCCTTGAGAGCTCATGTCCTTCCTGTACAGCTTCAAATGAAAGTTTTTATAGCCTGGGGTCTAACATCCCCAAGTACTCTTTGAGGGGTGGGCACCTACAGTCTGTCCTGCTAAGGAATGGGGTAATGCTGAGCCCTCACTGATGCCAGTGTGAGTATCACTGCCTACTGCACAATGTCCTGGGTAACAGTGAAATAGTTCCACCTATGTGTAAGCAACTGCCAGCTCCTTTGGCCTCAGAGATTCAGGAACATATGTCTCAGGAACATGCATCTATGGTAAGTGTGGGCTAAGTCTTGTCCTTTCCTTGTCTCCAAGTGTGGAAGAATGCAAGGGAGGTTGTGAGATGACCCTGACACCCTTTGTGCATACTGCCAGAGGTTCCTCCTGGTGGAGTTGCTTCTGTATTTTAGACCAGCTAATAATGATTCTAAAGAGAAAACAGCCACAACTGCCTTCTGCAGGACACCACCCACTGGGCATTCACGATTCAGAATGATCCAAAGGGAAACCTGCAGCATCCTTCAGCTTCTCTCTTAGGTTGTCAACAAACAGTTCCACAGTCTGCACTTGGACTATGAGGAAAGAGATAATTACTTCCCTCTTCCTTCTCATCTTCCTGTCCTAAGAAGTCCCAGACAGGTTTTCCTTACTACATGGATACACTGAGCAATGTTGCAAGGTGGAGAGTCTGCCCTTTATCTGGTTACTACTGTGAGCAGTTAAAATTCTTTCCTCCCCACTCCCAGGCACAGGGATTCATATTGCTCAACTCCTTCAACCAAATATGCTCCTTAACTGCGGTTCAAGTGTGAGCAGCCCGTTTTTGAACTGAGACCACTTCCTTGCCACTGCATGTGCTGTGGAGGTATGAACAGCAGAGCCCAAAAACCTATCTATTTGAGACACTGAGAGACTGAAGTGTTGCTGCTGACAACCATCTGGGGGAAAAGACCAGCAGAATCGGACAAGCTCACCACTGAGCTGCTCACCACTGCAGGATGATGCATTGGCCACATTCTTATGCAGGGTTTAATGAGTATCATCACAGCTTCATTTTTACATCTGACTTTCATGTCAGTCAAAACAGAGCTTAAAGGCACCTTACACACTATTTACCCTAGAGCAGAGATACAGCTGCCTTTCAGCTACAGCTTCTGAATGGATGTTGCTTATGGAACAGTCCGAGCTGTCTCAGAGCAACTGCCTATGCTTATTCACAAGTGACTTCCACGGAGACAGCAGCAAGGAAAAGTAACTGCATACACTACGTTTGAAATTAGACTCTGCCAGAGAAGGTAATTGAGCTTGAGAAGGCATGCTTTTCTTACCACCTAGCAATTACTACCTTCATTAGCACATTCAGTCTGGTTTGCATTAATCTTCTGGGCAGACTGTTTCTACTCAGCTCATACCCATGGGCACAGAGCAGACCTGGTACCACACTGATAGCAGGGACCTTCCTTCTGATAAGCTTGCTCCACAGATCCCGAACAATGATGCAAGTAAACAAGGTTTTCCCAACACTTACTAAAATTCTGCAAAATTTCCTATATTTCTTGCAATTATATGAAATAAAATCTACCCTTGATAGGTAAGCACTGGCACAGATTTGACACAGCAATCAAATCAGCAACATGGTCTTATAATTCCTTTGATTTAAAAATTGGGGTAGTCTTCTTGCCTGCAACATTTCTCTCAGCAAAGAAAAATGAAAAATACTGAATGTGGCAGCACCCTGCCAGGATGGCACTGGGGGATTGACAATTATCATTGTCTAAGTGCTGTTTTGCAACATTGTCCACATGTTTGCAACCAGAAATTGCCTGAGAAACTGAACTGCTGTTTGTGGCTCTTTCCCCAGTGACCTTAGGAAGCACTGGGGTAGAGGTGATGGGTATGGCAGCCTCCTGCGGGACAGGAAGCCAGCCCAGTGCCCCCCAAGCACAGCAAAGGAGCTAAATGTCTCCTGCAACTCTTACCTGAGGGCTAGTGACTAAAAATCAGAGGGAGGGTACTCTTACAACATTATTTCACCATCTTAATTTTTAATTAAAGAACTGAGTTTTGTTTTTTTCCAAAGAGAATGTTTTAAAAGTAGCATGGGGTGTACCAGTAGAAATACAGTCACCCTAACTCATTACAAATAAAACTTTGTGTTGCCTCACTTAGCTCTATTTTTTACATTTATGTGATGTTCTTCTGGTGTAGTATTATTTTCTCCATTAAAAAAAAAAAAAAACAGTTGTTAATGCCAGTTAAAATGCTCAAGAGAGAAAAGATGAAACTCAAAATTCCTGATTTTATCTTCTCACAGAAGGTCTTCATGCTCCTTGGAAATGTCTTTTAAAACCAAAAGTAGTACCATTCTTCATTTCAAACGATAATGTCGTATTCCCCAAAACAGGGAACAGTTTTGATTAAAATTGCAGGATAGAGCTTTTTGACAGGCAAATTCAAAATTCTCTATGTTAGATTCAGTCGTAAATGAGCAGAGGAGGGGAATACGCTGGGCTGAACACCTCTGGGTTGATGGAGGGATGTAATTTCAACCCACTGAGTCTGATATTCTTCCCAGTGGAGTCAAGGAAAAAAATCCCATTGATTTCAAAGTGGGACCAAATTAAGTGCTTAGTTTTAAAAGGAGTTGCCAAATGGCAAGTCTATCAGTCAGTCAGTAAAGGAGATGCCTTTTAACTTTAGAAAACTAAGATTTTTACTTTATCTAAAAGCAATTTGTATTCAAATTAACTCAGGGCATGCCTGAGCTTTGCTGTCAACTGTATGAGTCTGAAATATACTGAAATGACATTACTTATATATACTACACAATTTACTTTTCTATGTATAACACATATTATACTGCACTGTGTTACATTGAGAAATTACTGAAATACAAAGCAGCACCTCAAGCCTTAGGAAGTGCCAGAAATAAGTTAGCCCATGTGGCTAATTCAGTGTTCCAGTGAATATACATCCAAAATATGCTCCAGTGACATGATCACTCCATGATTCATCTGAGAAGACCTTTATCATGCCATTCAAGGAATGAACAGTACCTCACTGAGAATCCTCATTACTCTACATGTGGCCCCATCCCTTATTTCCTAAATAATATTCACACCTTATTCTGAAGGCTAAATATCAATTTTCTCAGGAGGGATTTTTTTTTTAAATAAATCAATATCTAAAAACTAAATTTAAGAAGTTTATACTGACATTTGCAACATTCCAAGAATATGATCTGGGTAACTATTCCTCTTTTGTGCTAATAGATTACAAATGTTCTCCAATTTGTGCTGGTTTACCTAAAGAAATTAACACCTGTTTATTTTTTCCAAACAACTTTGCATTTTGAAGCATTTCCTTTATTGAAAGCAGGATGTGCATAACCTTTGGTGGAAATTGTGAATTACCAGCACTTTATTCAGTGTAAATCCTGGATTTAAACTCAAGCCTACACAGAATGGAGAGCATATAAATGATTTATCTCACATGGCTTATATTGCATAGAGCCTGGGCAGAGACAGGGACAGAGTCAAGTTCTCTGAACATCGTTCTGCAGGCTGACAGCCATCCGCACCTGATCTTCACTCTGCTGGTCTTCCTCACAGAGTACAACTGATGCTGCAAAAGAAGTATGGATTAGCCAGACAATACCTTTCCTGAAAGACCTTTAGCTGATTAGGACAATGCTTTATATTACGTGCACCTAATCAGGCAGGGAAACAGTGCAGAATGTTGTTTGACCATGTCTCAGGAGGTGTCTTGATATATTAGTTACCACAGGCAACTTTAATTCGGAAATATTTTTTAATTAATGGTTTTCTTTTTTACTGAATTATTAATCTCAGTATTCCTTAATACAGGGGGGTTTTTCTGCACAATTTCCTAAACTGACCTCCTCTTCCCAAGAAAAAAGCGTATGACAGAACACAGGGGGCCACACTGACATCCACTGTGCTACCCGGCTGGGCCTGAATTATAGCATCTCATTCAGCTCTGAAATACAGTTCTTCAGCAGTTGTCAACTGCCCATGAGACCATCCAGCAAAGAAAGCAACTTCTAATGATGGGAACAAAACATTGCTGTCCTCACCACCAGCAGAACTAAAGTTATCCATTTTCTGCCTGTTCATCATGGCTATTTACAAACAGCAAAAGGCCTCGGACACTTTGGAAGCCCAAGGTATTAATTAGGCACTGGTGGAACAGGTTTTTGTAGTCACAGGGCTTTCTTTCCTCACCATTTTCTTATCCTCCTGTTCCTCCTTGACTATCTCTGACATCCACCTTGTAGGCACAACATCTAACTTGTGTTCCAGGCTGCTGCTCCTCTTCACCCCTGGCCAGGCCTAAAGAGATGGCAGCACCTATCAACTGCCTCTTTGCTCAGCTTGTGGTCTGAGAGGTTCAGCCCCATCTGAATGAAGGGGAACAAGAATTACCAACAAAGCCTCACTTAGCCACTGCTGACTAAGGTTAGAATCCGGATTGCCTGGAGCAAAGGGGAGTTACAGAAAATATATCTGTCAAAATTGAGCACAGTGGGGCCCAGAGAAACTTTAGTATAACTTGGAAATAGATGGACAAATTTTCATAGGCTGTGCAGAGAGCACATCTAAGGTTGTAAAAGATAATGAGTTCGCCAGGTATCAAGTCCTTCCTCCAAAGTATGAAAGAACTAAAGATTTTCAGCCAAATTTTTTACAGAATTTAAAAAGAAAACTCCTCTTCTAAATTTTTTAATGAATGCCTTTTGTGAAATAGCTGAACAACTCTCACTTAAGCTTTCCAGATGAATTCAGGTTGCAGCAGATAACCAGCATGGAAGATGCTAGCTGGAATGGTGAAGATCTGACAAAATAATCAGGTACTGTCAACCAGATCTTGTAATTCACCAAAAAGACACCTGTGCCTCACCAAGTAATGTAGGTATTTTCAGTGCAGGCAGCTGATTAAAGTTTTTCAAAACCAAGCCGATTTTATTTGCAACATCTTTTTTTTCCAGGTTCTGTTGGTTCTTGTCTTGCATATTTCACACCACAAAATTCTTCTATTGACTCCTCTAAGTTGGGTCTTACAAGACATATAAATGAAGTGTACCACGCAACTGGACCCTAAAAGAAGGTAGTGAGAATGTAGAGAACATGCACAAGTCATACCCCTATGACTCTCTTCTGCAAGCATCACGAAAGAAGAGGGATAGAAATCAAACATCTAATAATTTTAATATACTGCTAATTTCTAGCTATAAACCCTACAATTTGAACAGAAATATTACTCACACTCCACTTGCGGATGATTCTTTGTAGATATATTACCCTGATGGGTTCATTCCTGTTTTCACAGGACTCAGCACTTTTAACAAAAACCAATACCTCAGTGGATCCTCTTGCAGTTCTTAAACCTCAACAAACATACTAGATTCTTACTACTTATCAACATGAACACTGTGATGCATTGAAAACAATTACATGAATCACATGAAACAAAAGTGTTAATGACACACAGCAAATTTGTGTTCTTTCACATTTATTTATTTAAATTGTTAGATTTCCTTTGGTGCTTCCACAGTCCCACGTAATATACATTCACATTACTGTAGAGTACACTTGGATCCCAGACCACACCACACAGTAGTCAGTCAGTCATAAGTGGTAAATGTCATACTTGGTCCAAATACAATTAATGCTGTAGTTCTTGTATAGTGCAGCAAGCATTTATGGAGTTCATGCTCCCTACATCATAAACTCATAGAATATGTGAGCTGGAAGACACTCATCAGGATCACCAAGTCCAGCTCCTGATCCTGAGGAAACTGACTCCTGACAGAAATCCCCAAGTCACATCATGTGCCTGAGAGCATTGTCCAAACACTTCTTGAACTCTGTTAGGCTTAGTGCTTGGACCACTTCCCTCTGGAGCCTGTTCCAGTGCCCAAACATCCCCTGGGTGAAGAACCTTTCCCTAATATCCAACCCAAACCTTCCCTGACACAACTTCAGGCCATTCCCTTGAGTCCTGTCACTGGTCACAGAAAGAGATCCATGCCTGCCCCTCCTCTTCCCCTAATTAGGATATTGAAGACCACAGCAAAGTCTCCTCTCAGTCTCCTGGCTGAACATACCAAGTGACCTCAGCTGTTCCTCATCAGGCTTCCCCTCTAGAACGTTCAACATCCTCATAGCCATCCTCTGGACTCTCTCTAGTAGTCTAATGTCTTATATTGCAGCGCCCAAACCTGCCCCCAGTACTGGAGGTGAGGCTGCCCCAGTGCAGAGCAGAGCAGGACAATCCCCTCCCTTGCCTGGCCATGCTGTCCCTGATGTCCCCAGGACATGCTTGGCCCTCCTGCCTGCCAGGGCACTGCTGGCTCATGTTCAGCTTGGCATGGAGCAGGACCCCAGGGCCCTTTCCGTGGCACTGCTCTCCAGCCTCTCATTCCCCAGTCTGTCTGTGCATCCAGGGCTGCCCCATCCCAGGTGCAGGATCTGGCACCAGCCCTTGTTGAACTTCACACGGCTGATGATTGCCTATCCCTCTGCTTTGTCCATGTCTCTCTGTAGAGTATCTCTACCTTTAAGGGAGTCCACAGTCACTTCCAACTCAGTCTCATCCTCAAACTTAGAACCCCTTTGAGTTNGATCACCAAGTCCAGCTCCTGATCCTGAGGAAACTGACTCCTGACAGAAATCCCCAAGTCACATCATGTGCCTGAGAGCATTGTCCAAACACTTCTTGAACTCTGTTAGGCTTAGTGCTTGGACCACTTCCCTCTGGAGCCTGTTCCAGTGCCCAAACATCCCCTGGGTGAAGAACCTTTCCCTAATATCCAACCCAAACCTTCCCTGACACAACTTCAGGCCATTCCCTTGAGTCCTGTCACTGGTCACAGAAAGAGATCCATGCCTGCCCCTCCTCTTCCCCTAATTAGGATATTGAAGACCACAGCAAAGTCTCCTCTCAGTCTCCTGGCTGAACATACCAAGTGACCTCAGCTGTTCCTCATCAGGCTTCCCCTCTAGAACGTTCAACATCCTCATAGCCATCCTCTGGACTCTCTCTAGTAGTCTAATGTCTTATATTGCAGCGCCCAAACCTGCCCCCAGTACTGGAGGTGAGGCTGCCCCAGTGCAGAGCAGAGCAGGACAATCCCCTCCCTTGCCTGGCCATGCTGTCCCTGATGTCCCCAGGACATGCTTGGCCCTCCTGCCTGCCAGGGCACTGCTGGCTCATGTTCAGCTTGGCATGGAGCAGGACCCCAGGGCCCTTTCCGTGGCACTGCTCTCCAGCCTCTCATTCCCCAGTCTGTCTGTGCATCCAGGGCTGCCCCATCCCAGGTGCAGGATCTGGCACCAGCCCTTGTTGAACTTCACACGGCTGATGATTGCCTATCCCTCTGCTTTGTCCATGTCTCTCTGTAGAGTATCTCTACCTTTAAGGGAGTCCACAGTCACTTCCAACTCAGTCTCATCCTCAAACTTAGAACCCCTTTGAGTTCTGTGTCCAAGTGATTTATGAAGACAGTGAAGAGCACAGGGCCTAAGACTGAGCTATGTGCAACCCCACTGGTGACCAGTCACCAGCTTGATGCAACACCCTTTGCTGTAAGTCCTTGTGCTCCACCCATCAGCCAGTTCAACTCTATAAGACTGAGGAAAAGAGGTAAATTCTAATATAGATGTAGACTTGAACCTTTCTGTACTCTGCAACAATTTAAACCAGGATTTTAATCAAGATCTTCTGGTGCATCAAATTAAACCAATTACTACACCCACTTTTCCTGCGCCGAAATAAATTCACGAATGAGAAATTAAGTTGAAGGCCATGACAGTTTATTAGGGAAAACTGAACTTGTCTGATAATGTTATACGAATACATATCACAGCCTAATTTCCTCCCAGACATGAACATGTCATTAATACTAACCTCCTAAAATACTTCAACTGAACCAAGATCAATTTCTTAACAGGTCTTAATACCTCCATATAGAATCAGTTTGATTGTAATCTGATCTAATTACTGTAAAGACATTTACTAAACAGTATCTGGCTTAAGCAAACATTAGCCATGGAACACAGCTCAAATCTAGCTCATCACTCTTTCACATAATTAAATGACATACGGGAAAGCAGGAGTACTGCTGGGAAGAGCTGTTAGGAGAAGTGGTGAATTTTGAATGACACCACGAGGAAGGCAAAGAGCAAGTCAGCCCTATGACTGTGGTCCATATTTTATGGTCAATCTTGTTTGCAGAACTGTTTTAACAGGCTGGAAATGGAGTCTTTCCTCACTGATTGTCCTTTCTTTTACAAATACTTGCTTTCCCCTCTTCATTACTCTGTATTTTACTGCTTTATGTATGAACTAGAAGCACCTCCAAACACAGCTTGTGCAAAACAGCCATCTCCAAACATTTGGGGATGAATTTTAGAACCAAAACTGCATGTTATTCCTCTGAAACAGAGGTGTGGTGTTAAACTACAGAAACTCATATGATTGTGTGAAAGAACTGCACATTCCTGCTGCACAGGTGAGGAATGATTTGTACTTAACTGTAACTGTTGCTCAACTTCCTTTTCC
>WBMY01001884.1:0-18024 GCA_013397315.1 Donacobius atricapilla | reverse complement strand
TGTTGAAGCTATTTTTGATTAATTGAATTAAACAAAAAAAACCCACTTTGCTTCCTCACAAAGTTTTGTTATTTTTGTTTAGGAGAAAAAATATAGGATAAACAGAAACCCTCTTTCACACTAACCTATAAGAAGAAAACCAGTAGGTAGGAAATACAGGCTTCAAACTTAATTCAAGGGAAATAAGCCATAAACCTCTTTAAATGATAGTGTTTACATATGTATAAATGCACCCTGCTTGTCAAAAATATTTATACAAAAATTAAGACAATTGTTAATTCTTGAGTGTTACAAACATAAAAATGCCACCTGTTTTCCTAGTCAGTTCAGCCAAGATTTCATATCATCTATATTACTGAAAATCCCCGAAAACTTCTTAGTAAACTAATGAATCACAGTGGAGTTTCAACTCAGACAACTAGCAATGCAGATACAAGTCTGAAGCTAAACTGAATCAGCAACTGAACAAAGAGCAAATAATTTGAAACTTAAAAAAAATGTTGCAGCCATATAGCTTGCATTAATATCCCCTTGACATATAAAATTTTTATTAGGCTAACTCTTCAAATTTCCATCTACAGTAATGCTGTATACAAGAAAAAAAAAAAAAAAAAACAACAAACCACCCAAAAACCCCCTCACTGTATTATTTATTTCAGAAAGGGAATTAAGTGGCGTATTTTTGTATATGTGCTTAACACCCTAGTACATGTAACAAGTAAGTCTCCATTTCCAGGGAAAGTGTGAAGAAATTTAACTTTCCCTTTTGAGCCAACATTTGTCATAAGAAAGTACTTGCTATGCAAACTGGATGGCAGCTGATTTTTTTCCAGTCAATGTGAGGTTTCATCATCAGTTCCTATGATAGGCATCAACCCTTCATTCATTTAATCATAAAAATGTGACTTACTTAAAAAGGAAAAATAGAGTCTAAAGGCACAGAATCACATAGCTGCTCTAGTAGGAGTCTGTAAACAGAGAATTGTTTGAATTTAGGAAATCCAAATATAGGAAAGTAAAAAGGCATCTGAAGCAGGCTTTTAGCTCACCAACTTCCTTAAATACCCAAAGGGTCTTGAGGTCTACGAAGTATGTACTAAGATAGTGTATTTCAAAGAGCAATAAGGCAAATAGTATACTCATTATTTCAAAAAAGTTACAATGGTGTAGGCATACACAGTATAACTTAGTTACAATGCATGGTACTGTTTCTACTACATAGCCCTATAACTGTTTCCTTTCTACGTAAAGGGAGATTAAACCCGGGTTCCAGGCGAACACAAATCCATCCTTGTACCGCCCATCTACCACTGGCAACAGCTCTTCAGCAGCACTTGCTCCGCTGCCTGGGTCATGTTCTGGCTGAGCAAAGTCCACAAATCAGAGGCTAAACACTGTCATACTTGTGAAGAGCTTCTTCTAGCTTTTGTGTCACTTTTTGAAAAAAGAGTATTTGCTGTTGCAAGAAATGCTGCATCTGTGATTTGAAGTCCCTCACACGAATTTTGTGGAAATGATTGATTTCTGCAAGGGTTGCAAAAGAAATAATGTTACAACGTTCTTGAATGCCCTCAGCTTTTTGGAGCTCCATCTTCCCCTCTTCCACATGCCGCTTACTCTCCTTTACTTTGGTAAGGGCTCCTGTGTAAAGAACAAAATGAAACAGTTGAACTGTGAGGACCATATAGACTCCAACTCCTGAACTTTAACAAGTGATTTAATAACAAGGATTTGTATAAGGCTTATTCTCAGTGTATTTATAGGTGTGCATATACATACCGGTGAATGAAAATGAATAAACCTTTTTAAAGCTTTTTAATGCAAGAAAAAACAGAGACCAGTAGATCCTGTGTAAAAAATGAAACTCAACACTTTTTTAAGGTTCGAGCATACAAAAGTTACTAAAACATCCTATTTCACAACCTTAAAAATTAGATGGTGTCCTTCAGAAAAAAAGTAATCATTATACCAGTAGGAGTGTGACATAAATAACAGAAAAAATAACCTTGTTAAGAGATGGACAATGTGAAATATCCCTTTTCCCAATCCTTGTGAAATGCTGGAAGTGTATCTTAAGACACAAAATGTTGTCAATCCATGTTTTTGCTTTTACACCAGAGATACTCCAAAACTAATTTTTAATTACTAGAGAATCTAAAGTTTATCTCCAATTCACAGACGCCCAGGTAAACCTCACACTTACTCAGTGTTGTAAAAGGTAGGAGAAAAGCAGAGATACAGAACCGACAATCCTCCCTCTCCAGATAGCTAATTAAGGCACACACATCCTACAAAAGCTAAGTATCATCCAAAACAGACCTACCCAAAGCAGACCCAAAAATGATACAATAGCAAGATACATCTTAAGACATTCATATTATTGGACTCAATTTCCCAGAGCAACATCTTTGCCTTGAATGTAACATACTTATTTAATTCATATAACTAAACCAGATCAGACTACTACAGCTTTTCTCATCTTACCAGGTTCTCGTTCCTTTAAATACTTGTAATGCCATAACTCTCCTTTCAGATTACACTTCCTACATGAGGCCACCGTGTGCTGCCTGAAGGCCAAGGGCAGTGTCTGTCTCTGCAGGCTATGAGACAGAGGCAGTGTTCCATACCTTCCTGGCTCCCATGGCATGACAGTGGGATGGCTAAGTGCTTGGCACTGGCTGCTTCTGCTGGTAGAATTCTCCAGCCTGGCCCCAAAAACACCACTGAAAAACCTTTTCCACATGCAGTGCTGCCAGCAGTGACATTGTGCCAGAAGATCTGTATGTTGTCCTCTAAGGAGTAAGGAATCCGTGAGACAGGGTATGATCTGAAAAACACATAATCCCTTCTCCGACAAGAAGAACACTTCTTTCAACAAATTCAGGCTTGGCAAAAATCTTTCTGCACTCTGTGGGCATAACTGGAATCCATGCACAGCTGTGAAAAACTGAAATTTGGGACTTACTGGAAGCCAGATGTAGCTGGTTAAATAAACATAACAACTCTTCAGTTGTGATGTGGGAAACAGCCTTAGATGTTATTTCTAAAATGACCAAACTAGAAAAGAAATACTGAAATTCACAGCATCAGCAGCTGAAAGCATAATTAAGTTCTGGAGCACATATAATCTCCAGATTATTTTACATCAATTAAAAAAAATATATACTACCAAACATGACTGCCCTTCAAACTAGATATATTATGCAATTCTTTGGAAAGAAAGGAAAAGGGAAAAGGGAAAAGGGATTATAATTAATGAAGGAATCCAGTGGAAGAACTATGGTACAATGACTAACACTAATGCATATGGATCATACTGGTCCTGTAATGGAATTTCCTTTAAAATCTGGATAGACTATAACCAGATGTCAGCAATATATGACAAAGCTCATACATATCCTTAAGTTTATACTGCTTGTTTTTTTTTTTTAATGCCTTTAAATTATCAGTAATATAATCAATCTTAAAATAACTACTTAGAGGGGAAATTTTATCTTATTTAGGACAATCAAAGAATTCTCCGTAAACACAGAGAAAAAACTCTCCAAACCCAAATGCTTTACTCTAAGAAGAAATCAACTATTGGTTTTAAAATGTTATTTTTAAGCTGTTCAGCATCCACTGAAGTTTGCAAGACTTAGTTTTGCAAATCCAAGTAAAAAAGTTATTTGTTTTCATGGCTTTGAAAGCAGCTTAAGTAAAAAAAAACTCCCAGATTTTCTCCAAACACCTTTCCATAATCTACACTTCTTATATTTTAATCTATGTGAGCAAAACCCTGAGCTGGAACAGAGATTTATTGATGTGGAAAGTTCAGTGATTCATCCTGTAGTGAACAGGAGAAGGAATTGGGGGACTGGAGAGGAGTCCCTTGAGTACATCCCTCTTGAAGAGAAGGGTGTAGTGCAGAGATGCCTCACTCTAGGGGATGGTAACCCCTAAGGACTCCCGGCTCACAACTCTGGACCTGCTGCACCCCAGGCTGTATACCTGAACTCCTCCAACTCCATCCTAGTGATCCTAACCAATCCATCACACTCAGCACCTAATCCAGCACCTCACAGCTCCTGCTGCCACTCTTGTGGGTTGCTGGGGTGACCAAGGCCCACCAGTCTACAAGTACACCTGCAGAAATTTCTCCTGGTTTCTGATTTTATTTATGTGAATATCTACTATTGGTTTGGACAATCAAAAAAAAGCAAGACGCATTAAAAAAAAAAAATGAATCACAGCAGTCTGAGAAAAGGCTAAAACGTATTTTAGGAAAAAGAAACAGAAGGAGCCACCTCCGTATTAGCTCAAGGAAGCCTACCGCAGGGTACATGCCTGGGATAAATATACACCAGCGCACTGTTCCCAGAGGGATGGAATACATAAAAATAAATTCTTGGACTTTTTTCAGATTCAGAAGATACATATTATGCTCAATCTTGCTCACGCATTTCAAGTCCTTCTGTCAGGAGTCACTTTCCAGTGATCAGGACTAGCTTTCAAAGAAGTGAAGAGGGCCTAGATTAAAAATGATGCAAAGAACTTTGCTACATCTATTTCCGTCCTTAAAGGTGAGGAAAAGCTTAGACTCACTTGTGCTCACCCCATCAAAGAGTTTAAAAGAGATTCAGAATTAAGTCCTTGTTTTAAAATATGAGATTAGACAACACAAGATGATAAACACATTTAATAACGGACATTTGTGCTGGCAAAATTTGTGCCAGTGTGTTGTGCTAAAGCTAAGAAAGCAGGAACAATGTAGAGTTCTAAACAGAAATAAATAATTTCAAGCCATAAAACACAGTGTACTAACAGCAAATTAAATGGGTGCTGAGAAGTTACGAGGGAAAAAAGAAATGTCTTGAGACAGTAAGGTATTCATGCAAACTTGAGGTTGCTATGAGGTAGGAAGAGTTACACACATTCAGGGGCAAAAAACCCAATCCTGAACCTGAAAACACTTAGGTTTGGGTCAAACAATCTGTTTTCACACCATCCACAGTTTTATTCCAATAACAAGTGTTCTGAGATTGAGTGAAGGATGGGTTTGGATCCATACACGCAATCACCCTCCACACAGGAAGTACACATGTACTCCTATGATCCCATGCTGAAGTATGTGTCTCCAAGTCCAAGTTGCAGCCTGCAATGTGGCCAGAAGGCAGAAGTTTCGGGGTTCCTCTCTTGCAGACTGCAATCCATCCTGCTTTTCACTCAACTCCTTAGTCTCTCCTAGGAAGGCAGGCCTGCCTCGTGCCGGCCAGCACATGCAATCAAAAGCCCAAGAGCAGTGATACCTGCTAAGAATGTACCATCTTCCCCTTTTCATCTCTTCTCAAAACACCCAAACATCAGCTCTCGAGTGCTGCATGCAACAGACAGCAGTGAAACATCAGCTGTGCCCGAAGCTACTAACCCACACAAAGAATTCTTCAGGGCAGGAGCCCTTTGCGATTTGCACAGTGTTTACTACAATGACATCTGTTTCATGGCAAGGCTTGCTCCATTCTTAAAGAACACAAACAGTACATTGCTGTAGCAGCAGCAATTTAACTGTGTACAGTAATGCTGCATATGGATGAAACACAAAGAAGCACCAGTTCTACACTGCTGAATACAGCACCTGAAGCAGTGGTAAGCACCAGCTGAAGTCACTGAGATCTGAAATTCACAGTCAGTCTCAAGAATCCATTAAGTCATCAATATACCAAAGTCTTCAGTATCTCACTTCAAAATATTCAACTTGAAAATTCACCCAGCTTGTAAGAGCCAGAAGGTTAATTTTTATATCCTATGATTGTAATGCCTTTATCATTGCAGCTATTGAAGTATCTCTCTCACTTCAGTGATGAATTACACTAAAACAGAGCAAACACATTCTTTCCACAATATCTCAGCAGCTGTACCTCAGAAATCTTGTGCAAATAAAATTATGTGTACAATAAATATTTCATCTTTCTACTATGAGCAAGCTACAAAATAACATTTAGTGCGCTAAATGGTGCACTAAAAGGTAAAACAACATACATTTCCACACCATTCATCTGTCCAGCACATTAAATATTCTAATAGGATGCATGATGTGTCCATCAAAGCATCTTAATGAAGAGAGAGCTTTGAACTTGTCAAACAACTCCCTTTGCTTTGCTTTTCTTACAAGAAATCTAAGAAACCATCTCTAATGGAAAAGGAGAAAACACATATTCATGATGCTGCTTTCATAAAAAGATGTAAAAGCAGATTAATGTAATTAGAAGTATTTTCTTTTTCCTTACTTAATGATGAGATTATTTAACTACAGATCTTTGCTTAAAGATTTGAAAAAGCAAACCCTGGCTAACTCACGTGTATGGAAACAACATTATTTCTAATCCAGCAGAGTGCTGCCAGAACAAGTTGGTCTACATGGTTGTCCCTCCTACTCCAGATCTAGCAAAGATGTTGTTACAAGATGTCTCAAATTACTAATCCAATAAAAGAATGCAAGTGGCCTGGGGAGAGAGATGATGCTTTAGCTTTACCAATGGCTTAGCTATGTGATCCAGGTCAGCCCCGGGTTATACAATCATTAGCTTCCACACAAGGGAAATTTGCAGAAGCATTTCCTGAGTGTCTNTTATTAAACTGTTCTTATTTCAACATACAAGTTTTACTTCAAGTGTCCTCCCTATTCCACTGGTGTTGGGGTGAGGGTAGAGAAAGGAAGGGGCTGAGTGAGCAGTTGTGTGGTGCCTAATTTCCAGCTATGGTCAAACTATGACAATGAGACAACACAGCGTGAAATCCAACTTGGAAAAAATCCCCAAACTTCTCCTCTCAATTGAAAGTGAAATAGCTTGTAACAGAACAGAGACTTCGCTACACTGACAGATGATTTTCTTAAGAATGCTCTGAGCACTGATTAACAAAAGAAGCCTACACTGAGATTCTGCAAATTCTTTACATTTTCTGGCCAAGATTTATAATGGAAAGCAGCATAATAGGAATTTGCCTGAAATTAAAACCAGAAGACTTTTTCAGTAGAGACTGAACAAAAAGAAATGTCATAGGGAAAAAGCACCATTAGAGTTTTTAACATTGGAATGAGTTGCTTTTCATAATTCTAGTTTTGCAGTTTTACACCAAAAAAAAGGCAAGTGATTTCGAAACCAAAGGCAAAATTCTGCCATTTACTTTTGGTTGTGGGCCAACACAATAGTTTTCAAACTCAGTCTTTGTGTTTAAAAGATGATATTCTCCTTAAGGGCACAAAACCACTAAAACAACATTCCCTTTTCCATAGTGAAATGTCCGAAGTACAAAACTCAAATACATCAATTACTTTAGTATTATAGAGGCTTTTGTAGATACATGAAAATGGCTATAATGCTTTTAGAACCTGCAGCCTAACAATAGTTAAAGAAGTGAGCTTTGTTTTACATTGTTTTGCTGTCCATTGCTCAAAAAAATCTCAGAATAACATAGTACTATCCTCTGAATTTAGGTTTATAAATTACAGCACACTGCTCACATCTAGGTCAACACTGACTGACTACAGAGTTATTAAAATCAGACACAATTATTTGTTCTTTCATCTACCCTGTTGCAAAACTTATTGAAAGCTGATACTAAAAAATACATTCTTCAGTTCAAATTGCAGTCACTTTTTAATCTACAGAACTCAAGATCTCACACACAAAATAGCCTTTGCTAGGTATTTCCGAATGTTAATCAGCTGTAACCTCATCTGATGGTCTTAACTTAGAAATTGATTTACTTAACATAAACTAAATTAACAATGATGCCAGAATGGACAGCATAAAATGCCAATTTTTAAAAACTACCAGGGTTACTGACAGTCTAAGTAATGTTTTTTAAACTTTAAATAACATGATTATTAAAATCTGATTAGACTCATTGAGCATACATCTGTCAGTAAGTGTACACGCACAGAAGAAGAGCATACAGAGCCAATTTATTTATCCAAATCTACAAGGACTGTAATCATACCTGTGCCATGTTCAGAGAGTGTAAAATGATCACACTACTGAAAAAATATTTAAATCTCCACACTGTCAACATGCATTTCAGCTCCAGTGCATCCCAGAGGAGGAATCTACAAGCTTTGGTGTGTAGCACCTCCAGTGCAAATGTTTTGCTGGGCCACGCTACACTACACTGCTATGCAAGCAGATGCCACAGCTTGCCTTTGGAGGAGATGGTAACAGAAAACGACAGCAACATGGTCAAGTAACTGAAAGAAACATCATAGAATTACCATTTTAATGCATCTACCATCCCACATAATGCCATTAATGAACTTTTTAAAAGCTCCAATAAAACATAATGTTCGGTGGCCACATAGAAAAAATGTGCAAATTGAGATGAATATTTTCCATTCAGATCTTGAATGCAAAGACATTAAAACTCTTATCCTTTCATGTATTGTACACTAGCAGCCTACTAAGCAAACCAATGACCTTATTTTAGACACTGAAGCATGTTTAAACTGTTTGTGAATAGTTTTGACTTTACAAGCACCTACAATGATGTCTGAAAGGAGACCCACCAGGAAACATTTGACTTTAAAATTCAGTTAAACTATGTGTACAGCTGTCTGTTATCACAAATATAATATATTGCACCACACCCTGAGAGGCAAATGCTAACTAATGCTGGGTTTGCCCAGTTCTAAGGCACTCTGTACTTTTTTGGCACTCCCATGTGCCATTTTAAAGGAGTTTTTCTTTGGTATGGTTTCAGCTGGCAGTGCAGACTGGGGGGACAAAAAAGAGTGAAACATAAACTAGGCTGGTCACCAGAAACACAGTACATTTGCCCATTAGAAAGTTAGTCATGTTTTTCAGGACCACACTTGTAAATGTAAGCAATTGGAATTGGCAGAAGTACCAAGATGAAACCTTTTAGATATTTTCAGTACTTATCATTAGTTTACATCTAACTGGGGCATCAAACAAGCTCTTTAATACAAAACTCTGCTTTTCCAGAACTGCAGTTGATCTATTACAGTTGGGTTGTCACAGGTTTGAACACTAATTTTTCCCAATTAGAATGCTAAAAACAAGCATTTTATGTTAGAAATATGCAACAGACTTTTAACAGCTTTTGTAAACCCCCGTTCATACTGCTGACTTCAAGATGACAACCATCAGAAATTATGCTGTCCATGGATAAAATAAATTAATTTTCAGTAGAAATGTTTAACAACAAAGGAGCAGAAATGTCTCCTCCTCCTTCTCTCCAAAATGGATGTAAGCACCATTACATTAAATGCTAACTTCTTTCAAATTTTTTCTAAGATTCATGGGATGTGGATGGACAGGGGAAGACAGGTAACACTGTGCACCAACATCCATATGCTGTTACTGAGAGAATTAAGTAAAAATGCAAGTTCCACTGACTCTTGCATCACTGCTTTATTGGGGCACAATGTAACACCTGCTTTTGGATGCTGTTTTCTGTTAAGGCTAAAAGGGAAGTAACGAATAAATAACACTTACTGTGTTTGCTTGTCCATTATCACCTGGTTAGCTCCACTACTGTACTAAGATGAGCAAATAAAACATGTATAGGCAGTTTAAGATAAATTCATATGAAAAGAGTCAAGATGCAAATGAAATGCAGGTATTTGTTTTCTTTATTCTGGTACCCCTTAATTGCCCTCTCTTAGATTTCTGAATGCTGCAGTGTCACTATAAGAACAAAAAGAAGTAGAATTCCTGTCGCAGAAAAAAATACTCAAGCCATCATTAATGAAACAAATTCCATGTTATATAATTCAAATGCAGAACATATGAAAATTATAACACTATACTCACATTATTTAAAAGAAAAGCTTTTTAAATATACTGCTAGTTAGGCAACATAGCTATTCATCCATATAAGGATTCAAAATCACAAAAATTCTAAAAAAAAATTAGAATAGTAAGTTGCTTTTTACCACGGGACAACACGGCAAAGTAAATTTTGAATCATAGGATGAACCTGCTTTTCACGTTGTTATTGAATGAACTGCATGCAGGCATAAAAAGGGTAGCTTAGTTCACTATGATTAAAAAAATTTTGTCCATCCACAATGTGTACCTACTTAAAACTGAGGCTGAAAACATCACACTTTTTCCTGTTCTGCTACAATAACAAACCAAAGCCACTGGCAAGAACTGAACAGATTGTTTAAATGCTGGTGGGTTGTTAGGGGTTTTTTTCCATTTTATTTAAGTCCTCATGGTTTGCATGAAAGATACAAACAAGACTGCATAAGAAAGCATGTGCCATTTGTTTGCTCTAGTCTGCTGATAAGGCTCATGTTTGGGGAGTCAGACAAATGTAATTTCCTATTTTTTCAATTAAAATTTTCAAATTCTGTGCTATTTGAACCAGGCAATTTAAAATACATAAGGTGCCAACTGGATAAGTTTGTACAGTCTGCACTTACTGACTTGGCATTTGAACTGTTCAAACAAAATCTAACAATGAAGTCATGGAAAGATGCTGCAAAGGCTGAAACATGTCCTTGTTTCAAAGGTGACTGACAAATTTAGTCAGTCAGCTTGTTTGTTTTTGATAATGTGCTAACAAGGAACTGGAAGAGCTCAGGGAGCTTCTTTCCATTTTCTGTCTACCAATTCTTGTCTTCCGTGTTTGGCTGGAAGCCCTATCAGTCAGACTAGGAGCACCCAAAGCTTCAGGAAAACCATCCTACTAGATTCTTCATATGCCTCTCAAAAGGCATTACTTTGTTTTAAAAGTAGAATGACTCCCTCTTTCTACAATATAAATTTTTAATTCTTCAATGTCTACACTGTTCTGCTACTCCTTAGCTGCTCACAGGGCCTTCCCAGTAGACAAGGCCTTACTGCTTGTGGTGAGCACATAGTGATCTGTACGTGGTGCATTTTCTGTGATCTCACTAAAAATTGGATGAAATCTTGTATTTATTTAAATTTGCACTACCTGTGGTCAAACAGGTAGTCTGGTGTGCGGTAATGTATGTAGTCTCTCCCACAGAAGGAACAGCTATCGTCTTCCTCTGACACCAGCAGGTTTTGACAAAAACCAACCCATTGGTGTTTTATTAGCCGTGAAATTTCTCTCTGTTACTGAAGGTGTATGATACCAGACTAGCTTCAAAACGCAATGGGAAAAAGACCTATCACAACAACCTGAATCTTGCTCCCCTAGAAAGCCACAGAGATTGTGAGAGAGTGGAAAAGAAAAAAGAATCATACTTTTAGAAGACCCATGCACCTTTTTGATATTTGAGGGCACAGAAGTACTTTTTTTTTCTCTTTCTGTTTTATTTTCTTCAAGTAAAGCCATTGCTCAATTTTAGTCATTTACTCCTGTCCTCCTGACTTCACACAAACTAAGGCAGCTGTAATTTTACACAGTTTCTAAATGTGAAGATTCTTTCACATTTTAGCTCCATTTCCTTAAGAGTACCTTCAAATATTGCGAGACAATATTGGGTAACGCAGCAGCAAGCAGACAGTGTTACATCATCACTGTAACAGCTATGGGGAGGCTGACATGGCAAAAAAAGAGAAGTCATCCTGGAGCAGTACATCCTTTCTCACCAAAGCTCTTACACAGATGAACTGCCCATCTCTTTTTACTGATGCAAGGGTCATCTGGCTAGGATTCAATGCCTAGCCCTTACCCAGCAGCTACCCGAGTTGAAGCCCATGCAAAGTGTATGCATCTGAGGGACAGAGGAGAAAAACCTAAAAGGTGGATAAAAGTAAAAACAGTGATGAGAAAAACCATGTCTGCACAGCAAACTGAAAAGCTTAGGAAGTAAGCATGAGAGAAGAGCACTGCTTTTATACTGTGATATAAAGTTTTAGGTGCCAATATTAACCAGTCTGCTTTATTCATTAATTCGAATACCACTTCTTCCCCCTAAGGGGAGGAAGGAGAAGGAAGCTGAAAATGTTAGAGGGTTCCAGGTTTCAGTGCCGTTTGGGTTTTCTGGTGCTTTAAATTTTGATGCATTTCCATCTGGATAGATTTTTCACCTACAGTTTTGTAAGATATTTTAAAAACACAGCAAGTGCATTCTTTGAAGCCTATATGTAGAATTAAGTTTGTTTTGAGTAAATAGGACCATTCGCCTTATTTTACTTTTCACAAACAGTGACCAAGAAATAATAACTCATTCAGGTATTTTTAAAAATAATTCTCTTAAATCCTGGCACACAAAGGAAATGGATTTGCCCATATCTCGGGAAACATTTAGACCATTTTTCAGGTCTCTTTTGTAAAAACCATAACCAGAAGTTTGTCAAACATTAACATCATAACGTTAAGAGAGAAGAACTCTGGACAGCAGAGATGAAACAGCATGTTAGTCAGTACTTCTTCCACTTTCATGAATCACAAGAGGCAAATTATAGTAATTCCTAAAACAAAACTTGAAAGAAAGAAATCAAAAATTCCCCCAACTTCTCTACTCTCTCTAAGCAAATATGAAGACATGAGAGTCAGACAAGAATGAGCTAGGTTACTAGCCTATGCTGGCTCCAATTCCCAAAAGTGCATGAATTTTCTGAACCTGAACTTGCATGGGCCTGCAGTGAGTATTTGTGTTGAAGATTACAGAAGTAGGAAGACTGCATCAAGTGAACTTTAGCAATTAATATGTAGAAATTATTTCACAAAAAATGCATAGGGAATTCCCCCAAGTAGACCTTAAGTGCATAAAGGAGAAGGTATTATCCATTACGAATGGGAAGCTGCTTTGCTTCTCAAAATTAAAAAAACTGAACCAGTACTTCTTTGAAGATACACCAGCTCTGCAATAGAAAATGACAAAATACAACTTAGTTTTTTGAGCCTCTGGAACTTAATATTCCTCTTCTGCAAATGTTTTGCTGGAGGCTAAAGTAAACTGTGTACAAGTGTATCTATGTAATATGTACCTTCCATTCCAAACCCCCACGTGTATCCCCAAGAGTATTTTCATGTAAGCGCATTAGAAGCATTTACCTACATTGAGCTCTAGATTCATGAAAGTATTGGGGTATTTAGAAGCTTGAGACACCATTCTGCCATTGTCTACCCTATCCAGGCACCAGTTTTCCTTAATCCCTTAGTCTTCCAAACAAAACCAACAGAACAAGTTGTTCTAAGGGACATATGCCTTGGTATGCCCTGTTTGGTATGTTCTGCGCCAGCCTCAGTGGGACTCTCAAACCAGGTATTTCCAGACGGAAATTTGGGGTTTCCAACTGGGAACATTCTTTGCTGTAGGGCTCAATCAAATGAATCATCAGAACTGGACTAGGGCGCATATGAATTCAAGAAAGGTCTCAAAGTGTTGACCCGTTGATCCTCGACTGGCAGGTAGTATAGAAACATTCAAATACTTCCCCTGTCTCTCCTGTAGCAGGAACTTTAACTCTTCCTTCCCTGCAGAAAATTCCATAAACACTAGGAACCAAAGATGAAAGGAAAGGAATCTTGTAAAAGAAAAGATGAAAACAAATCTTGTAAAATCTCCTATTGAAGCTATTGCCATTTCATAAAATACCAATTAACAATATAATTAAGGTAACAGTTTGAAAATATTTCCACAGTCTGTTGGTACACAGGTTTTACACAAATTACACAAATCAGATCACATAGGATGTCCTCAGCACAGAAGGCAGAAAGACCTGAATTCCAAAACAATTAAAAGCACAACAGTAAACACATTTTCCTGGTAAGATGCAGACAAGGCAACAGTGGGGCTTACATAGCTTTGGTTCATAATTCTAGAGAAAAAGAAAAAGCCCATACAGAGGGAAATTTTTATCTCTGTGACTCTTTTTGCATTAAGTCGCAAAAAGATTTTTAACAAAACCTCAGACATGCAGAGTTCTCAGTTGATAGCACAAAACACATTGAGAAATAACATTCAGCAGCTCTTCAGCTAACTGCAGTACAGCAAAAGCATAACAGGACAAAAGAGTTCAAATTACAGGATCACAGAATATGATGACTTGGAAGAGACCCACAGGTATCATTGAGTTCAACTCTTAGCCCTACACAGGACATCCCAAGAGTCACACTAGGCGCCTGAGGGTACTGTCCAAATGCTTCTTGAAATCTATCCAGCTTGGGGCTTGGACCACTTTCCTCAGGAGCCTGTTCCAGCGCCCAAAAACTATCTGGGTGAAGAGCCTCTTCCTAACATCCAGCCTCAACCTGCCTTGACACAATTTCATGCCATTCCCTTGGCTTCTCTCAGTGACAGAAGTCACACAGAGCAGAGATCAGTGCCTGCCCCTCCTCTTCCCCTCCCAACGAAATTGCAGGCTGCAATGACGTCTCCCCTCAGTTTCCTCTTCTGGCTGCACAGACCTCAGCTGTTCCTCATCAGAACCTTCAACATCCTCATAGCCATCTTCTGGACTCTCTCTAGTAGTTNGATCCTGTGAGAGACAGCAACAAAAGCTTTACTGAAAAACAAGAAGATCATATCAATTGCTTTCCTTTGAGCAGCTGTGTGGATTACCCTGTCATAAAAGGAAGACTCAATAACCAGGACTTCCCTCTCATGAAGCTGTGCTGGTTGTGACAAGGACTTAATTGTCTTTCAGCTGTTTTTCAGCACCTCTCAAAATAATCTTCCCCATAACTTTACCACGCACTGAAGTGAGACAGACAGGCCTGTGGAAGGAGTCCTCCTCCTTGCCCTTTTTGAGAACTGGGACAACATTCACCAGCTTCCAGTCAGCTGAGACCTCTCAGAATTTCCAAGACTGCTCAAAAATCTTTGAGATGAGTTTTATAATGACATCATCCAGCTCTGAGTACTCTTGGATGAATCCTATTGGGCCCCATAGATTTGCAGGGATCCAGCTTGAGCTGGGAGGGTTGACTGGGATTTGATCATTCTCACACTCACGGTCCTCCAGCTCTATGCACAGAGACAGGCATGTTTTGGTACAGTTGCCTTTGTTCTTCCATCCTTCTCATGTCCAAGGGAACACGAGCTTGAGTTTTATCCAAAGTAAAAAATATATTTGCATTATGTAGCAAAAAAAAGATCACTACTCCTAATTTTCGGTTTCATAATTTTAAAGGCATGGCCATTTAATCAATGTATCAGTCAGGCTGCTGCTTCTGCCACTTATAATGGCACTTTGGTGTCATTTTACTGCTTAATGAGGTTGTACAAAATAAAACCCTTGAAGAACTGCAACTGCAGTTGCAGACTGCAACTGCATTTTTCAGATGATTTCTTATCACAACCACAGTTTCATGGCTGTTGACTATACAAATAGATATTTGTATAGTCTATAGGGACAATATTATTTCTCAAAACTGGCAACCATCCCAGACAGTAAATTTAACACAAAGCCTTTATGCTGCAAGAACACTAAACAGTTCATATTTTCATCTGAAGTTTACAGATTGGAATTGAAAACCTGTATCTTTTTAAAAGTACCTCTTAAGGGTAATAAACCAGAAATATATGGAGTGCAAAACATGATTCACAGTTTTCCTCTAGTTTGCTGTCTTGTAACAGAAACAACAACAAACAAACAACCCACACAACTCAGTTCCTTTCATGACCATAGACACTCAAGAGACCAACCTCTCAAGCCCCTGCCATATTCCTATGACTAGTACAAACCATGGACGATACTGTGAACACAGTGCTAGCTCAGAGGTGCTGGAGCATTAATAGCTGCATGCAGGAGTTTTGGACATTACTCCAATCTGCTCCAGGACAGTGCTCTAGCCCAAATCAACTCTACACACTTCATGCTCATGCACTGCTCTTGTTATTAACATGAACCTTGAGCAGCTCAGCAAGGTAAACTTGACCAGTAAGTGCTAATTCAAACAGAACTACAAAAGAAATAAGGATTGTTTCAGCACGTCTTATTATTCCCAATCCTCTCTTCTAAGGCTTGTCTCCAAAAATACTTCAGTGAAGACGTCCATATAACATTAAAGCCTAAGGATGTATTATTTAAATAGTATATACAGTCTGCTGGATTTTTGCCTCTAATAAAAAATACCCGTCCCTTTATTTTTTCCAGAAGCTTACAGATAATCTCATTGGATGATAACTCACTTTAACATGCTCTGCTACCAAATGTGAGGCACTGCCAAGGCCACTCATCTCTCCAAATCTAAAATATTTGAAAGCTGTTATCAAAACACAATACCACAGCAGCTAGCAAAACAACTCCTCCAGTGTTAACCTCCAGACCTCCCTTTCTTCTTCAACATAAAATTAAGATAGTTTAAGTTTCCAGTCACAATTTTTAATATTTGACAGCAGAATGGAAATTGGACTTTGATGCATGCTATTTTTATGAAAAGCTTATTTGCTTAAATAACAACAAATCGTGCATTTTGTAGCATCTCTCTTTCCTCAGATTTTCCCAGCAATGCATACCTCTGGACACCTGCCTTTTTGCTCTGTTGAAAAAGCTTTTCCAACATTTTTTTACCAAACTTAATGTATTTTTCCAGATGCAAAACCCCTGGAAATGTCATGTGAGAACAAAAAGACCAATTTGCCCTGAGTGACAATTCACTTGGGATGCAGAACACAACTTATTAGTCTCCAAAATAATTTTCTACAAAGCTCATGCATTTTCTTGGGGAACCTATGGGTACCCATTTCTGCAGAGCATATGTGATGTCTTCTTGGTCTCTTTCACAACTCAAAACCCCACACCCTCCTGAACTTTGAGCTGAAAACTACAGGTAAGGAAGATAATAGAAAAAGAATTAATGGTGGACTTGCCTACTTGCAATGGTAAAGAATGCATGACCCTCAATAATTTAACACCAGCATCTCCACATACACAGCACTACCAACTTCTGTTTATCTGAACAAGTGTCACTAGTTATATAGCAGGGATTTTTTTTCATTTTTGAGTTTCTTTCTGACAGATCACACAGTATCTTACAATCAGCAATCTGAACCTGGAAAGTGTGCTTCAGCTAAAAAGATGCTGAAAGGATATCAGGTGAGCAGCATTTGCTCTTGACAATAGAGGAAAAGGTTGAACAACTCTTTCTAAGAGCACTGTAGCTGACCATTACTCTTTCAAAGACACCACACGATGCTTGGCTGAACAAAGATGCCCCAGCAGCCTTAAACATCTCATCAGACTGATGCTGCAAAACACACACCTCCACATGCACCTTGAACAGGGTGGTCAATCAGAGGAGTACCTGCATCCTCGTATTACTTCATATTCATTACCTAATAGACAAGAGATTAAAGATACCTCACACACCTCAGATTAACAGAGGTTTCTTGATTTCCAGAGTTTATAAACAAGCCAAATAATCTTTAATGTATAGGCAGTTTAGCAACCAGTTAGACATGGTCGCTTTCAGAGATACACAGCCAAACACAGCAACCCCTAACCAGCAAAACTCCCAACTATGTTTAGGCCTTTGGCACAAAACAAAAATTGTCACTGATGTGGTTTTTGTATTTCTTGTGAGAGTTTATCAGAATAAACACAGGTAGATTGAACACAAGGCAAACAATCCAGACACAGGGCAAATTTAGCCCCTGGTTCCTAAATCGGTTGCATACCACTGAAACACAAAACTTAAACTGTTTCAAAAACACGTAAGGGTCTTACCTTTTTGCACATGGATGATGTCTGGAAAGTTGGCCAAATGCCCCTGATACAGTGCTAACAAATCCATCACAGCATCGATGTCCTGCCGGGGCTGATCTGCAAAGAGGTCCCCAATGGCATCATAGGCTTCTGCAGTGAAGGCTATGGCTTGGTTGAGGCCAGCAGAAAAGGCCTGCTGGTCCAGCTCAAATGCCTGACTGAGACACTTAAAGGAGTGTCCCACCTTCTGGTATTCCTTCTTGAAACCAGTGACCTGTTTGCGGGCAAACTCGTTGGCTGTGTGATTAAGTTGCAGGGCACTCTCATCCATCTTCTTGGTGAAGGCTTTGAAGCCATCCACCTGGCTTTCCACGTCCTGCAAGTCCAGGCTGGCCCCAGGGCCTGTGGGGACACTGATGGTCAGAAAAAAGTTGGCACCCACCATCTC
>WBMY01001882.1:33577-48827 GCA_013397315.1 Donacobius atricapilla | reverse complement strand
TAAAAGAAAAAAAAGAAGTGAAAGCAATTAAGTGTTTTATTTGATTTTGCACTACCATTTTGTGTATTCCAAATTCCAAGGTTGGGATTTCAAGTTTCTTATGCTTGGCACTGGATTTCTGCTCATTTTATAAATTTATTAAGTCTTCTTGTTTTCAGAATCAATAATTTGAAAGAGGATTTTGAAAGGCTGTTGAAGCCTATGGGAAACCCATAACATACTGAAACATAGGAAGTACTCAGTGCTTTTGAAAACTGAAATTGCTGACAGAATAAATCCTAACAATGAAAAGAAATTTATTGGGGATGTAACAACAAGAATATATATTACAAAACTTGAAGCCAAAAATAGTAGTGCAATATAAAGGTTTGTTCATCATCTACCCATGAAGAATTTGTATTTGATAAAAAACGAACCAAAACAAACCCTTGAACACTAGTCTTGGTTGCAGGTTTAAAGAAAAGAGTAAACTGAAAGGAAAGTAAAAATGTTGCTAGAATGCCCAAGGGAGTTAGAACACAGGATACAGGAGATGGGTGATAAACCATTCTCTTGTCCTAAAATATAGAATAAAGATCAAACCAGACAAAAATCCTCTCCACAGGTGGCTCAGAAGGCAAAAGGTAAGAGAAGTTCTAAATAAACCCCAGAGCAATATTTTACCCAATATTTGCATAAAGATAAAGAGAAATCCATTTATGATAGCATTTAAGCTTGGAATTGGTTAACTGCTCCTAAAAAGCCAGAAATTTTTAAAGGTAGACTTGTGGAAAATTCCCCTGTATTCAATAACAGAAGCAAACACTTTTACAGGAGATTATACAGCATGGCATGAGACCGAACTCCACATTTCAAGAGATTTTTCAAACTCTTTGTTTTTATAGGGTATATTTTACAGTTCAGTTTACCAAAATATTTCAGCTTTTACTTACTGGCCTGCTATCAAATTTGTTGCCATCTTCTTCAAACCAAATATGAGAGAAACATAGTCCAAATCCTGACAACCTAAGTAGGCTTTGCAAGACCTGGGCCTCAATTCATTCCATGAATTAATCGTGAAAAAAAGATATCATTTCTTTCCCCAGTATAGAGCAGTGCTAACTTATTTCAAAGAGTCTCCCTGAGAGAAGCGCTAATGAAACTCACTGGATATAATTTTAACAGCTATTGTTATTGTTATAATGACTCAGCATTTCATCTGAAGGGCATATTTTTATTAAATAAGATAGGCAGACAGCAAATGTCAAAGTCATATAAATGTCCATGCAGGGGAAGTCAATCTTTATCCAAAGTTCTACCTTTTGAAATTAAGCAAGTAGATTAAGTCAATTAATTAGCCATCGATTCAACGTGAACGTGATGAAGCCCTTTGTCAGAGCCATCTGCAGTGCCTAAATTTTAAATATGATGTATAATAAATTGAAACTAATGCAAAACAGCAGGGGTGGAATGTGGGAATAATTAAGTAGGTGTCAAGGGTTTGTCCTGCAGGAATACTTCCTCCTACTGCCAGTGAAAGAGAGAGGAGGCTGTGGCTCTGAAATCCTGAAGCAGAAATGCCTAACATTATTTTGAAATGTACTTTTTTAAGGGTCCTTTCATTAAGCATGTCTAAAAATCTCAGTTTTATCTTTGCATTACTTCTGGCCTCTCTTTCACTACTTAAAGATTATTGTACCCCAAAGCCGCAAGGATCAATTACCCGAAGGATTTTTTTTTCATCTCCTGAAAACTTTGAGGTGTTCTTTTAAAGGCTGTGGAATTGCCCAAGACTTTAATCTCAATATTGATGACCCATCTTCTTGGAGAATTTGCAACTATCTCACAGCACTGAAACACTGAGCTTTTTTCCTATCTCATTAACTTCTGTTCACAGGCATAGCCCAATAAAGATTAGTATGAACATATTAGGTTTCACTTCTTTTTGTCACTCCTACTTCTTTCTTTTTTTTTTTTTTTTTCTCAAGAAATGTCAAGTCAATAATTCTTCATTTTAATTCTACTTCAAAATATTTTTCCCCAATATATCTTATCTGTTGGTCCACTATGAAGTGCCTGCAACACTTAGCTGCTTCTCGCTGCCCAGTCACAAAAAAGGGAATTGCAATCCATGTCCTATTCAGATTGTCATGATTTAATAGAGCTAATGGATATTAATAATTTTGGTTTGCTATTATAACATTATTGTCCTTACATATATCTCCTTACATAATGTACACATTTCATTATTTTGTGAATTTGGGAGGTGATGTTGGATCACCTGATTTCAGTGGGCATCTTGAAGACTAAAGAGAAGTATGTATGCTGAGATTAATTCTAGTTGGGTCATATAGTTAAACTTTGGAATGGGATTATGACAAAAACTAAATGTGCCTCCATTTTTCCCTTGACATCCTAAAGGAAAAGATTAAGAGCTCATCAAACGGTGTGGTGACCTTGGGAATACATTTCTATTACAGTTCTTGGAGTTGTTTAGGTACAGTTGTGAATTTATGGAGTGATTACACTGACTTCATGTCTGCCCTGAAGCTGAAATTCTCCAATTGCCAGCAATGACCCCATCCTGGCTAAGCCCACAGCTGAATTAAGGCGTGCACTTCACTCAGTGGGGAATCTCAGGCAGAAAAATGAGCTCTCATTTGCACTGGGACTTCAAGTGGGACCCAACCTTCTGTGGGAGCTTAGGGAAGGTTTTTAGCAGAGTGCTCAAACATGTACATCACCCTTTACAAAAGGCATTTCTGGATCACTTAGGGAAAGAGAGAGACTCTGGAATTTGGGAAATGTTACACAACAGATCATCTATTTCATAACCTTTGTGGTAAAAGATTGCACTTTGCCTTAAACTCTGAAGCATAAGATTCTTTTTTTTTTTTTTCTTTTTGTTTCCTTTCTTTTTTATTTTCTTCTTTTTTTATCTTTTCCTTCTTTTCCCACAAACATGGGTTCTGATAAAATGCAACAGAAGACTGTATGGAGAACTTAGCAGCACAGATTTTTCCATCTGACGACCTTTGCCTTGACATTAATGACATGGGCAGTATCTGAAATAATATAAAATCTCTTCTTAATAATTACTGCAAAGCAAAAAGCATCAAACCAAAGTGTAAAAAGTATTTCAAGTTTTTCTCAAATGCTCAATACTAGTGTGCAAGACATTTCTGACTTCTTAAAACTGCAGCTTTGCTCATTATTGATAAGAATAGGTGTCTGAGTGAGGACTGATTGAAAGGTTAATGGGCTCAGTGCATGATGCAAAGTAAATTGGGACCACAAAAGCAAAAAGAAAAGGATTTTCTGTGCAATGTAGAGTCTAAAAACAGCTAAAGTTCTAACTTTTATTCATCACTCAATTGTATAATTGTATAATTACTCTCTTGGAATTCAGGAGTATGAATCCTTCCTCTGTCTGAGGCTTAGAGAACAGGGGATTCTTGTCCACCACACAGTGTGAAGGAGGGGGACCAGACCCTGGAACTGGTCACAAATGTAAGTAAAATCATTGTGTTTGAAAACACCAACACCATGAGACAGCTTCTTCTCAAGCACTCATAATCAGTAGCAAGAGAAGGATTTTTTATCTGATTTAATCTGTCTCAAGGGTGCTCCCAATATGGCGTAGCTACACTAACTACAGTAACTACGGTCTTATTTGGCCCTCCCTAAAGATGCAGTGATGAGACAACGAGCTCCTACAAAAGGTGATTTCGAATATTCTGCTCAAAGCAGCCCCCTGGAGCATTTCTGCTCACTCTGTGGTTATTGTGCCAGACACCAGCTGCCATGTGTGCTGCTCTTTTCTCATAGCAGATGACAACATAATCAGCAAGACTTTGCTCACTGTGACTCACTGAGATTAAGCATTTGGCAAAACAACATATCTAGCACAGAATCACACGTTAATGAAACCATTCCTTGTTGCTACCTGTCTTTATTAGAACCAGGCCTTTGCATAGGGGGAAATTGCTTTGGACAAGCAGAGGAAATAAAGCAGCTTTGGCTTCTTTTCACGGTCTTTGGTTGTGTTGTTATCACAACTGCACCAATCACCGTGCTCTGACCATCAGTTTCATGCAGCCCTTGTGCTCTGTTTTCTCCACTGGGGTTAAAGACAAGGGGTTGCAATTTTATCCTTTTCTTCTCCAGCCTAGACAGGGGAAGATTGTGTGGAGACCCAATAGCAAATTCTCGGTATCTGAAGGGGACCTATAGGGAAGCCAGAGAGGGACCCCTCATCAGGAATTGTAGTGTAGAAAAAAAAGGAGTAATGGACAAAAATTGAAAAGGAGAATTTTGCATTTGATATTAGGAAGAAATTCTTTACTGTGAGGGTGGTGAGACACTGGCACAGGTTGCCCAGGGAGGCTATGGATGGCCCAACCCTGGCAGTGCTCAAAGCCAGCCCGGATAAGGCCTTGAGCAACTTGGTGTAGTGAGAGGTGTCCCGGACCATGGCAGGGGTTTGACACGAGATAATCTCTAAAGTCTATTCCAACCCCTTAACATCCTGCAATTCTGGGATTCACTATAGGTGAATCTGTGAATTCTGTGAATCGCTATTCTATCTAGTATTCCACTTTGTCCTTTCTCGTAAGTTAAAAAAAAAAAAAAATGAAAAGAAAATACTTCAAAAAGCTCTTATTAGACCATCGCTGTTCTTGTCCTTTTAAAATGTGGTTTCTTGTCAGTTTGGAATTTTTTGGGTTGGGAGGGGGATTTAACATGAAGAATGTAAGAATATCATTGAATATGAAGCTATCCACCATCTGTGAAGACAACAGTATCTTCCTTTCATTTGAGATTCAGAGAGGGAAGGGAAGCAGCGGGGACAGCAGCAGTGACATTCCAGGCCACCTGTGTGCAGACCCAGGGTCTGAGTTCAGAGCTGGCTCTGTCCCACACAGGTGTACAGGTCAGAATGAGCAATGCCTTGGCCATGCTTTAACAAGGGAAAGAGACAGGAATTCTCTTGGGAATGAAGATGCAAAGTGTCTCTGCTTTCCCTGTTGAATTTCTTTTCTTATTTTCTTTCAGGATCACCATTATCTCGACTGTGAGTGGAGTTCACAATGACGCTTCAGGTTCACCAGACTTTCCTGGAGGGAAATAAAATTTGCTGCCAGTTGCGGGCGATGCTCAGTTAATGCAGCTGGATTTCTGTTTTACAATTTTGCTGTCTATTTTTTTGCTTCTCTGCACTTCCAGCAATCCCTTCCCCATTCTGACACACATAGGAAAGACATGTTGTTTAAATCCTGAATTTTGTACCTTTGCTAAATTAATAATCAGTGAGAAAACAAAAGTGATTCTACCTTTTCTCTTTAAAGATTTTTCTGGGCCCTCTACCATATGTGGAACACTATTGCATTTATAACTGCATTATGTTAATGTTAAAACCAAGGGATAAACCAAACTTATATGGTCTCACTAATAATACAGCAACTTCTGAAAATGGCATTTCAGGCTAGATGAACCATGTATCTCACCAAGAGGAAGATTTCTTATGTTCTTAAATCCTTTTGATTTTTATTGATTCCAAAGAAGTACTGGGAGTTAGAGTGAAAACACTGCATAAGGGAATTTTTTTATTAGGGTGTTAAGAGTTTTATGAATCCGACAAAATTTAGTGGCTATAATATATATTCACCTAAAAACCACTGACATCCTAATCGAATGTCTTTTTATATGCAGTACTACTAAACCAAGATAAAACTATGAAGTTGCCTGTCTTGGAAACAGAGATAAGTTTACCTCAAACTTCAAAAGCAAGATGATAAATTATCCAGGTAAGAGTTTTTCCCAAACACAACTATTTTTGCACATGACAAGCCTGACTGGGACACGGGTGATTTCTTACATCCCTGACTGTGTTCCCACATGGTTAAGTACTTTATGAAGTGCAGCTGCCACATGGTAGTCACCACTACCTTGTTACTCCAGCAAATTACATGCCCCAAGCTGGGTAAGTCTCACTGTGTGATGTTTCACGAGAAGTTTTTTTCCTGCTCCTTTGAACAAATTTTTGCAGAATTCAACTACCACACAGTGCTCATATTTATGCAGTATCGTGTGTATTACCATAATGACTATAATGAACCTTCCACTAAACCTAAATTAATAACTGCCTTTGAACCAACTTAATGGTCATTTTGCTTTATCACAATTTGGAGAGGATTCTGTTTGGTGGTGTTGATTGTGGCCATCAACAAGAGTCAAACACTAGGAACATTTGGAAATCTGTGTGTACAAACTGTGCGACCATCTGCTTGCTTAACTGATATGAGAAGACAGTAATTATATGAGAAAAGAGCCAGCTTGCTGCCTGAGAAATCACAAAAATATGTGCACATCACTGATACACAAATGCAGGCTCATGTTTCTGAGCAGCATTTGAAGCAGAATATTCCTGAAGTGGCAGACATGCCCCGGGTCCACTGCAAGCATGAGAGGTCATTCACCGCTCTCACTTGGTAAATTCTTCAGAGTTCAAAAAATCACTCAGCCATATTTCTTCAGTTATATTTTTCTTTATGTGGCACCAAAAAATGATAACTTTGGTTTTCTTGATGCTTTGGTGCTTGACATTCATGAACCGAGGACAGAAGTACTCACTGATCCACTGCCTTAATGGACAATGTTGTATTCAGATCCCAGCACAGGAAGAAGGTATCTCAGATATTCCTGAGCTGGACATGTTTACGTGGATTTAATAACCTTTAACAAATGTTTCTTCTCCAATGTTCCCTACCCCCTCTTAAACTCATGGAGTATTTATAAATACACGTGAATCTTTAAATATTTTCAGATGCAAAATCCATAAGATATTTCCAGTGGGAAAGTGATTTGAAGAGACGTCGTGCTGCATGCAACCATTAGGATATGGATTGCTTTGGGATAGGCAAAATCAACAGTGCATGTTCACTGTTACTGTACCAAAAAGTTCAACAGCCTCTCTCCCTTTCAGACAGCAGACTGAAACACCCAAACAACTGCAGGATTTTAAGACTTCCACTTTTACTCCTGAAATTGTGATGGAGTTATTTTCTCATGAAGAATGTTAGATTTATAAGACAATTATCACTGTGTTAGGCAGTATCTGTGGTTTGGTTTTACGATTTCCAGATTTGATCATCATAAGAGTAGCATAAGTTTCTGAAGACAGAACTGCTTATAGCCACTTTTGGGACTGGTTTCTAGCAATCAGCATTTTAGTTGGTCCATTATCTGTCATTTTTAAACACCTGATGCATTTGGTGATTTGTCTGTTCTGAATGGACTATTCTTCAGCCTCAAAGGACAGTATTGTAGAAAAGATTAAAACCCAGAAATCCTTATTTCTGCGGAACATAGTGAGGCCTCAAACTTTATGTGTATTTTATAGTTTGTGTGAGTTTATACAGCCATAGCAGCTTCATTGGAGTTTTCAGCAGAAAAGGAACCCAGAAGCTGTGCTTAAGCCAGAGTTGCAGGACTGAGCTAAGCGAAGGGGTCACCTCAGTTTGCAAAGTGTGCTGCCCATATTCTCTCCTGCAATCCAGAAATGCACTTCCGCATGGCAAATCATCATTTCATCCCTGGACAAGGGTTCACTCCCACGTTGGGCAGCTGCTGTAGCTTTTATAGCTCTGCTGCTGAGAAACCTACAGGCATTGTGAGATCAGGGGCAAACAGATCATGTCCTGTCTGCCTGGCCCACCCAGTGTGTGGGTTTATTTTAAGAAATCCATGTCTACTGCATGCAGACTGAGGGAAATGGAATTGCAGGAATGTTCCAAAACAACTGTGGTGTTTCCTGGTCTGTGGCTCAGGTGAAGACCTGGGAAGCAAAGGATGGTGACGGATCACAGGAGTGGCTGCCTAAGATGCCTCCCTGAGAATAAACCTCTCCCCATCCTTCATCTCACAGCCACATCCCTGCCGGGGTGGTGTTAGGAATCCAACTGAGCTCTGCTGTAGTTTCCAGAGCTTGCTGATCAGCCATCAGCGCTGCTGCAGCGTGTCAGGCAGCTGTGCATCAGACTGCGCTCGTGGAGAAGATGGAGGGAGGACCGAGAGCACCCCACGTGTGAGAAGGCTGCCTGAACGGGGCAAGGCCTACCATGGCACACGCGTGTCCATGATCTCTCCTTCACTGATGGGGAGGAAAATGCCAGTGAGAGCAAATACCTGCGGTGAACAGGATGTGAGAAGCCAGAGAGTTCCCAAAGCCCAGCTTCTCTGCCTGTGCTCTGGCTGATGAGGCACTGCCCTGATGCTACAGCACCTGGCAGAAGGGCCTTTAATTGCATGCCAAGCTGCAATTAATTGCAGGCTGGTTGTAAAACGTGCATTTGGACAATTACAGGCAACCTGAGGCTGCTCACACAACCTATTGAGCACACAGGGGGGAAATGCCATGTGTTGCAGGGGTGTCCTTTGCACTGCATAACATTTGCAGGGGAGAGGCGGTGAGCTTGTCCCAGGGGGAGGATGGTGCCAGTGCTCATTTACACGGGAGGAGCCGAGAACCAGAAAATGCACCTGTGATAGCAGGATCTGACTCCAAGAAGGCAAAAGAAATAACAGGATGTGCCCACATGCTTCTTCTGCAGAGCAAATTATCATAACAATGTAAAATGTTGTCAGGGGAGGAGCTGTCATAGTGGATAATGCAACTTCAGCAATGTATTTCTGATCAGACAGATTGCTTTGACTTTTTTGTATTGGTTTTTTTTCCCTTTTTTTCCCCCCAAATCTCTCTTTCTTTCCTTCCTTCCTTCTATCCTTTGNTACATGCATATGGAGCAGAAACAGCCGCATGGAAATAAAAGGGAAAAAAAAAAAAAAGCATTTCTCATTTGGATCTCTTCCCATCTCATTCTCGAAAATAAAATTAAATAAATGCATAAAATAAAAAGAGCAGGAGGCCTCAGTTTTTCACCAGCTGAACAGCAAAGGACAGCAGCAGACTGGGAGGAGGGAAAAAACTGCTCTATTAACAATAATTATTTCTTGACTAAATGTGAGGCCCACAAGAGTTCTCTCCATGATTTTGTCACAAGCAGTGTATGTGGTTCTCGGTATCTTCTTCCTCCCTTTTTGCTGCTCTTTTCATACCTGTTCCACTACCGCATGCTCAATTGTCTGTTTATATTGTACAATAAAATATTGTATCTTTTATTCTGTCCTGCTGCCTCATGGCAACATTTTAGCAGTAATAGCTCACCTTTTTCAAACGCCTGATGTTCCCAAGAGATGTTTGTTTTGCTGGGAAACTCCCTCCAACATTGCAGCAGCAGGATTCTGAATGATTTTTCTTATGTCCTAATGATTCCCACATCTCTTACTGGCAGGTGGCAGGGCTTCCCTGTGGGCAAGATGTCCCTGAAAGCAAAGAAATTCTGTTTCTTTTTCTGTCTATCAAAATAAAAAACAGTCCTTCACAGAGACCAGCTTTTATCCCCATCAAAATATCTTCAGAGAATGTTTTCTTTTTAGCTTTGGTGCAAGAAAAGAGAGTGAGGGAGAGGGAGCAGGTGTGGGGGGGTTTCTTTACCCACCTTTGCAAATGTTTTTGTAGCCTCATATATTTAGCAACAATTTTTGCTTTGTGGGTTACCAGGGATGCGTCAAAATAAATTGAGGTTTTTTCATTAATAGAAAGCTACATGGGTTGCACAACAACATGAGGGGAAAAAAAAGAACCCAACAACAAAAAACCAACCAAACAACAACAACAAAAAAAAAACCCCACAAAAACCCACATTTCGTCTGCATGCTGTGGTGCTTACACATTGGAAATAAATACAGAATGGAGATCTGACTTTCATTCCTTCCTCCTAGCCCATAAACCTGGCGGGTTTTTCTCCAGTGAAAACTAGGTAACAGAGCAAGAGCGCACAATTTCCTTTGTCCTTCCCAGCACTCCATCACAGAAGCATCCCAGAGGTCTCATTACTTAAAAAAAAAAAAAAGAAAAAGCCCCAGCCTATTTTACGCAGAGTACAAAAAAGTTTTATGTCATCTTTCATGCTTTTAAGACCTTTTACAAGTTAATGGGTTGGTCCAAAAACTCACCCAGAGACCTGATAATGGGCACTGGGAATAACCTGTCAACTTCACCTCTTCACCTCACTGGGACTTCACCTCTTGGCCATAGAAGTAGCTGTATTCAAACAGTCAAAGAAAATTAACTTTCTCTTGAGCAAGGCCCGCTTAGGAAAGCGTTGTAAAGAATAAGGCTCACTTCCAAAACCTTTGGTTCTGGGGTAAATATTCATTCTTGACCCAAGGATTACGGTGGTCCTTGATGGAGCTCTCAGAAAGTTCTTCTACCTCTGGCAGAGCTTCTTGTGATGAGCATCTTGGCTCATCACCAGCCTTTCTTTACCAGTTTTTTGAGTTGCACTTTGCTGCGTTTTCCCAGCTGGTGACAATAAATGCCACAGGAGTACCAGAGGGTAGACATCAATTTCCTGCAAGCTGGCAGGATTGCATAAGCTACTTTCTTGCTGCGAGAAAGTTTCAAGCCATAAAATCTGAATCATTTGCTCCTACTGAATGAGGAACATTGAGATAAAAATTGCTAAATATGTTTTAAAAACATAAAGGACTTCATTTAACACAGTATTTAGAGTTGCCTAAATTTATTCTTTTTGTACCAAAAAATTGCCTTAAGTATTCTATTTTAATTTAAAAGATATGCATTCTTCACTGTCAATAGTCATATTATCAGATATTCAGACTATCTGATTCAGGAACATCTAGGACATTTCTATTTAGTTCATTTCTGTGCTTTATCTTCTGGAGTTTATTCCAAGTCCACAAGTAAAATGAACATTTTATTCCATCAGGGTGTTTACTGAAGGATAACTGGAATAACCACAATCACTATGGCTTTCAATATGAATGAATGAATTTCATTTTTCCACCCTCTCTTGTGTATTATTTTTTGACAAGAAATCCATTATCTGATCTTCAAGGTAGCCCCTTAATCTATTTTGGTAGAATATCTGTTTTTTAAAAGCAGAAAATAGCTATCAAAAATAACTCTGTGATGTCCTACTGTTTGTAGCTTATTTCCAGATATGAAAGCAATACAGGCTCTATTTTTAGGGGAAAAAAAAAATACAATTGACTAGTCAGTTCAGAAAAGATACAATTTGACTTGCCCGAAGTAGTAAGGACAAATTTGTTTCCTAGTTTAGAAATGTACAAGTAAAACACTTTTTCCACATAAAAATATTTCCTGATATTGATTCTGAGCATTTCCCTGTTCTGACCAAATTGAATAATACTTTTTGGAACAAAATTGCTTTTAAAAATACACCATGTGAAAGAGACAAAAGTCATGCCACAGGAGGCAACGCATGAGGACACTGGAAGGATTAAGGCCCATCATAAATGAACAGCATTATCTCCTCGACTCAGAAGGCGAATTTTCCCATTTCAAGTCACCCTACTGTATTGGCTGTCAAAGTCAGCTTTTCCGTGCATATTTTTATGCTCCTACAACCCCTCTCTGTTTCCTATTTCCACGGCATTGTTTGGAGCGTAATTGAACATGACTTGTCCAATTGCCCACAAAGAGCCCTGAACATTCACAAATCAGTTTTTGATGAAAGGTCTGGAGCGCAAACGTTTTCCCATGACCAAGGTGAAGCAGTCCTAGAAGTGTATTTGGAAATCTTGCCTAAATTCACAAGTGGGGATTTGACCATCAAAGGAGTATGTGTTGTCGAGACAAGATAACGCGCCTTTTGACTGAAGACAAAAATCTCTAAAACAAAATTAGCCAGACCAGTAACTGCAAGATTCACAGTGGACCAGTGAATGAGGAAGGAATCTGCCTCTTGTGAAAACTACACAAAAAGGGATTTTTTTAAGCACCAGAGACACTTTCAGGGATTTGGATGTAAATCTCATGAAGAGAGAAAAATCTTTGAGCTTTTTTTATAGATGAGCAACCAAATTCCTTCTTCAAGGAGGGGGGGAAAGCGCCCTTTCCTTCAGAAGGGTGATGTGCAGCCCCTTTAGTGCATATTATACCATTTTTACAAGCAGTAAGGAAAAAATGTTTCTGTTGAAGAGAGAACTGTGTGACTTTTCTGATTGATATGTATGTACTGCCTCTAAAATATGGCTGTTCCTTCACAAGGGGAAAGAGAGATATGCTTCCTTTAGAAGTGGGATTTAAATCCAAAATATCTGTACTGGGGTGGTCTAGCACCAGTCTGCTGTGTGTCAGTGGGTGTCTCCTCTTCTTCCTTTTGCTCAGGACTGGACACTGATGGAGCACCTTTAGCCAATGAACGTATTTAAGTGAAACAAGAAAAGGATATTTATTCACAGCTGTTCTTCAAGCATGAATTAATTAAGTGTGCAAATAGCTCCAGGACACAATATCACTGTAGCAAGAGCAGAGCCAAGTCTAAAACAATTAGTCTTTTTAAGAGCACACTAACTCTAAAAGCAGAGTTAATGTTGGTGCTTGATATGCTTTTGCCTCGTGGAGATACACCAAGTCCCAGGGCTGGCTGAGGGATCATTACAGCACTGCCCAGCAAACACAGGCATATCACATATTCTGCTGTGAAATTAGCCTGATAAAACCGTCCACTTTACTTAATTAAAATTACCTTTTGTGGGAGAAACAGAGGGAAAAGTATCTAACTCTTGGCAGTCTGCTATTTTTAAAAATCTTTAAAAGCCCAAGTATGAGGCACATCCCACCCATAGATAGATGTGTAACTTTCAAAGAAAAGAAAGGGAATATACTGTGGAAGTGGCAGGAAAAAAATGTTAAGGCAGCACCAATGCTCTCCGTTTCACTAAGATAATTAAGCTGAAATCACATATAGGAAAGAAATCTCCATAGCTGGATGTCAGGCACCATAACAAGACTAATCCATTTCACCCTGCAGACTCACTGAGAGCACCACTTTGGGTTGAAATTAGGTTGTACACAGCAAACAACGAGACATCTTTCTGAATTATTTTTTTCTGAACATCGGAGAACTATTAGCATCTCATTATCTATGAAGTTCCAAATATGCAAACCTTTTTACTTCACAGATTAGAAGAGTCCCACTGTATAGAAACCCTAAAGCCACAGAGAGTGAATTCACTGAGGGAATCACAGAATTATGCAGTATCTCAAGTGGGAGGGACCCACAAGATCATCAAATCGAGCTCCCTGCTCCTCACAAAGTTAAACCAAAAGTCTAAAAGCCCTGTCCAGATGCCCCTTGAGCTTGGATAGCTGTGGTTTCATGAGCCCTTCCCTGCAAAGCCAGTTCCAGGGGCAGATCATGCTCTGGAAGAACGTTGTCCTGAACCTGAACTTCCCTTGGTGCCACTTTATTCCATTTCCTGGTGTCCTGTTGCTGGTTTCCAGAGAGATCAGCACCTGCCCCTCCACCTTCCCCCACCAGACAGGTGTAGACCATGACAGGGCCATGTCTCAGCCTTCTTTTCTCCAATCTGAAGAAGCCTTGGTTGAATTTCACATGGTTGGTGGTTGTCTAACTCTCTACCCTGTATAATTGCACACGTGCTTATTCTAAGATTTTAAGGATTTTATTTCTAAATTTAACTTCTATAGCAGGAAGTATAGTGATTTTGCTCCCAGTAACTCCAAGAAAAACATTTTTGGCTGCAGTCAGAACCTTTCTTGCTACACAAATAAAGACAGCTTCAGTGATTTTATTCTCTTCTGCTTCCCCCTGGCTGAGGCTCTTAAAAAGCAATTTTCCCTTTCATGCTTTGGCAGAAATGTACCCAAACAATGTGAAGCCAGTGCTGTCAACCCACCAGTGGCAGAGGTGAAGCAGGGCTTGGGATTGCAAGGAAAGCAGCAGCCAGCTCAGCCAGTGCCCTAAACCACGCAGGGCTCACCAGATGTGTCACAGCCCCAGCACCGAACAAGGACAAACCTGCAGGACAGAAACAGAACCTCCGCGGGAAGGTGCTACTGAACACATGTTAAGACTCTTATTTTAAATTTAACCTGCAGTAGATAGATTTTACAATACGTGCTTAATCTCTTAAACACTTTATTTACCTTCTCCAAATGGTGAGAGGGTTTTTTTTTTTTGTGGTGGTTTGCACTGTCGAGGCTTTTAGAAATTATTCTGTCAGTGAGCTCATCACAAAATGCAACTTACAGAGGCGGCTATAAGTCACAGGATAAAGTTACTATAAGTTCAGAAACCAGTTTCTGTGGTACTATATAGGTCAGATCTAATAGAATGTAAATACAGATATCCAATATGTATCCAGATCCTAATATGCTGGCATTAAAAAAAGGATGTTTTCTTCCTGATCTGTATAAGCAACCACCCTGAGCAGATAGATCTACTGTCAACCCTGAAGACCACAAAATATATGTGGATAAATAAAATCTATTATAAAATGTGGCCAGAGACATTTTTTGTTAATGCTTTTGTACACATTCTAATTTATCCCAGGGGGTAAGTAAGGCAGAAAATCAGAAATATCCCTAATTTTTTACCACCACCTCCATTAAATACTAAATGAATACTGAATATCTCATACAAAAGATGTGAAATCAAACCAATAAGTTGTCAGATTCATGACTTTTAATTCTTACCCACTGCTGGAAATATTCAGTCTGAAGCTTGTTCCACCGTGGAACAACTTCCCATCCTCATCCTCATCATGGCAAAGCAGTGTCTGCCTCAGAAGCACAACCTCCTGGGACAGATCTGCAAAAACAGGACATTCTGAGGTAATTTCAGGGTTTAGCAAACTGTATTCATGAACTTTCTGTGGCACGTTATATACTCAGATAAAACCATGCATGGTCTGAGTGCCAAGTGTTGCTGGGGCTGCTTAAAAATAATCAGTTCCTGCCCTGCTGAACTGAGAGGAAAGGCTTTGAAAAGAGAGTAGTCCAATATATACTGAAGAGAAATATTTGTGATCAGTCAGCAGAAATCTTCCAGAAAAGTGTTTGTGTAAATATTTCAGAAAAAAAATTTCATGTCCAAATTAAAAGGTAGAATTAAAAAAAAAAAAGTTTTAAATTATGGACTTCAAACGAACCAGTCAAAAATGTATACATAACCTAAAGTTTGATCATTTCACCTATCATAAAACATTCCATATTGAGGCGGACTTATATCTTGTCTTCTCCTCCATTTAAATAAACCAGTTTTTAAGGACTCAAGGTTAACGTGATTGGTGTCACCAGGATTGCTTCAATTCAATCAGTGCCAGTACAAGCAGCAAGTCAATTCTGTCTGCCACT
>WBMY01001882.1:17379-32007 GCA_013397315.1 Donacobius atricapilla | reverse complement strand
AAGGTTGATTTCCCTGCATTATATTATTCTTGTCATTTAGTGGTGGCTTGCATGATGTGGGCTCACTTAGAACAAGATCTGCAGCCAGGAAGTTCTAGAGGCTACTAAAATAGATCTGCATAGGCCATTAAATTTCAATGCCACAAAAGACAGCAAATAGTATTGCAATTGCCAGTCAAAGATGTAATTTCTCGTTCTACTATTAGGACAAAAAATTAGGTAAATTTTTCCTAAAAGATTTAATTCAAATGTTCAGGTTTAACTACTGTAAGTTTTCACTTAAGGTAACAAGGAAACATAAAAGAAATCCACAGGTCTGCATTTTATTTTTGATGTTGAAAACACAGAAGGTGGTCAATGACAGTATCTGAAGAGAAGATACTGAAATACCAGAAAACCCTGGTTTTGCTCTGGGTTGTTTTTTGGTTTTTTTTTTTAAATAATATAATTTGATGCATAAACCACACAATTTTTCTTTATTTCTCTTTTCCTAACTTCATTATGTCTCCTACTGTAAACTTTCTAAACCTCTCACAACCTCATAACAAGTTTTATACCAACTGCTAAATGAGTTCCGTTCCATGATAATGGCAACAATTCTGTAATCTCTGTATTTTGGGTAACAACGAAATGCACCCCGTTAGCTCTTCAAAGTGTATATATGTGCACTATCAACTACAATTGTCTTTGTATTGGATCAATATATGATAAAATGGGATGTATTCTACAAATTATTTCTTTTTGTCTAGCGATGGCTTACTGCAAGGAATCATCTTTCATCACCTTTAGTTTTCCCCAATTTACATATTGTCAACATTCAGATGTTTGTTGTTTTAGAAAATTGATGTCAGTCTTTCACTCTGGATGAAGTCAGTGTTTTACCTTGTTCCCCACAGGAAATTTTGCAACTGAAAATACATCATAAAAGAAAAGCTTAATGTTCCAAAGTACCCAAAGAATAAATGTCAGAAAACATCAGAATTCGCCAAATGACCCTGAAAATATTTATGAAATAGGGATGTAAACTGATGAACTGCTTTGAATCTGGTGGTGAATGCTTGATTCAAAATCACAATGGTTTTGTTTCACTAATGTAATTAAATACAATGTCCATTTTTTATTTATTTGACAGGCCAGGGAAAATATTGGCTAGTGGGAAAATTGTGGTTGGTGTGTGGCAACACAGAGTTGGTCAAAAGACAAAGGAGAATGTGTGAAACAGTATGTTCTATGTTAATGTAGAATAAGTGCTTTCAGAAAAAAAAAAAATTGTAGTTGATACTAGAGAGATGAAAAATAAAAAGTAGTTCTGAACAGGAAATTTTCATTACCTCCATGTGGTTGGGGATATATCTTTGGACACAATGGATGGGATGTCCCAATCCCAACTTCCAGCTGGCAGGAGAGTGTGAGTAACAGAGAAGTCCTTGACACTGTGCCGGCTCTGTTCAGCAGTAGATAAGAATTCCTACATTATCAACACTGTTTTGATCACAAATCCAAAACACACCATCATGGGAAATGCTACAAAAAAATTATCCCAACAAAAGCCATTTACCCCTTCACGGATGCAAAACGTTCTGTATCCGATGAGTTTCAAAATAAGTTCAAGGTTCCCTGCCCTCAAAAGAGCAGGGAACTTGCTGTTGCCTTTTTCCAAACCAAGCTAATGTGGTGCTAAAAAATGTCACTTATTGTTTAAAATTTGAGACAGAAAAAGAAGGCATCAACTACTAAAATTATATTCCTAACAGAAAAATATTTATAAGACTGATGTCAAAGATATGGATACAAAATGTAAATGTTAGACACTTTCTTTTTACTAATGGAACAAACCCAGGGAATCAAGAATATCCTGTTCTTCATCGTCTTTGGTTTTGACATTAGGATGCCACAAATTATTGATTTTTGGTTTGTTATTCATTGAACATGATAAATCAAGATTGGTTGTTTGATATTTTTGTCTACACAAAAAATAAAGGTAATTCAATTCTTAAAACAATGAATATGATACTCCCTCAATGCCCTATTGTCACTCTTCTGAAATATGGGGGACATAAAACCATATTATCAATTTGATACAACTGTACTCAGTCCACAAACTTAGAGTATTTTGTGCTGAATTTCAGTAAATATCTGTAGATAAAGTATTTCCAGAGACAAAATTAATGTTATCAGCTAGAGGTGCAACCTTGTCTATAAAATTAAATATATCTACCAGTCACACAGCTTTAAACATGTTCCATTTCATTTGGTCACAAATTATGAGTCTTAGGACAGAAGTAACTAGACAAAATTCAGTCATTTCTCAAATGCAGAATAAGAACAGATTGCACAGACCCTAACCCAGGATGTTAAAATTTACTTAACTAGATTCTTGTTGATACTGAAGAAAAATTACCACCACTTAGGAATTTAAAAGAAGTCATAGTCCGCTTCAAAAACCTCTATTTTTTCTCTGTTGACTGCAAAGAGAGAACTGTTGGCTAAGTTTGTGTCCAAATCTAGATCACAGATGAAATAGGTGGGTGAAATAAGCTCCACCCTGGGGGTCAGGACTGTACACAAAGAAATCTCTTAACTTCATTCCTTCCGGAAAACAACCTCTCTTCTGAACACAGTTGAAAATGGGAGCACATTTTGTTGCGTGTAGCCAACACTAACAAATACTTCAGAGCTTCCACAGCCTAGGAGTTGACTATCAGTTTATAAACAAAGCAAGCCTCAGGTTATGGGCTGCCAAAGAACATTCAGATCAGTCAAGTGAATCTATTGAGTATAAATCATACTACAGTCCTTCTTCAGAGAGATCTTTCTGTGAACTGTGCTGAAATTTTATTGGAAACAGGGATCTATTTAAAAGTTATTATTAGTTTGAGTCTATTTTTTTTTCAGAACATGAAAGTGATGAGTATTTATTATGTGTAAGTTTATATCAATCTCAACCAGAAGAAAATGAAGTCTTCTAAAAACTTTTGTCATCTATCTCTAAAAATGCCCTCCAAAACGATAATTTCAGCTGCCATCTAAATCAGATTCTGATAAATCCAGATTTGATGGGAAAATGTTTAACCTTCCATTTTTGTTATTTGCATTTTTTCCTTCAGAGAGACACAGAAGTTCTTGTCCTGGACAAAAATTATCTCTTCCTAAATCTTTCAAAATATTCCATTGGTGGGGTGAAATAACACAGAAGAGACCCTGCTTGAAAATGAGATCTCTAAGTAGGGATAGTGCCAGGATCCTTGAAGAGTTCTTTCCTAAATATATTTTGATCATGAGACTGGGCCCATATTTTTATGGTGTCGCAATTTCACAGTGGAAATTAGTGTTTCATTTTCCACTCAGGGTTCAGGTGCTCAAATTCATGTTGCCATCCACCATCCCGTCCTTTTGGCCACCTGAATCACCACCAGCCCTGGTGAAGTTTGCTCACTCTGCAGAAAGAAATGAAAATCAAGTGGGCAGCCTCAGGATGGGTGAAAGTATATCCCTGTAAACATGGTCTTTGAAAGTTCACCTCAGGGGAAAAAAAAAAAAAAGCCAATCGGAAAAAAAAATTATACTTGCCCAACGACACAACTGCAACTTATGGCCAAAATGGAGCTCTGATCTGACTTTCTCTGTGATCATTCACTTCAATTAAGCCATTCAAAATTAATTATGCCACTTCCACACCAACTTTGCCTTGAAGGGATGGTTTAAACACAGCCATCCCCAGGACGGAATCTAAAGTCATGTTCATGCATGATGATACCTTGATTTTCTAACTTGTCTTTCGACGGGATTTTCACCCCGTCATTCCACTAATTAGGGGTTTTCTGTCTCGCAGAGTCCTGTAACAGGGTTTAAAAGATGAGATGGAACCTGTGGCTCGGTCTTCAAAGGTGTTTATTCTATTTCTGATCTCAAGGCCTCACAGCAGCCTCAGGGCACTGAAGGAAAGCAGCCACAGGAACATGGACAGAGGGTCCAAGGTCGTTTTAAAGATTTCTAATCCAATTAACTCTAAAAATGTGCTATATTTACACTTTTGTGCCAATAACTATTTCCTATTCTAGACATGCATTTTCTACACCAGATCCATTCTACCAATGTCTCTATGCCACCGTGACAGCAGAAAATGGAGCAGAAGAAGAAGAAGAAGAAGAAGAAGAAGAAGAAGAAGAAGAAGAAGAAGAGACAACACCCAAAATTCTTCATCTTGCTCTGATCTACTCCCATGCTAAAAACTCCAAACTACAAATTTTCACCCTGTGTCAAACTAAACTACTATCTATTTTAGATCTTTGTTGTTTTCAATTCATCTATGAGTGTGGAAGTTTTTCCCATGGACTGAGGTCAAAGACAGTGCTTTGCTGGGGTCCCAGACAGGGTCTGGGACTCCCCCAGAGCAGTTTGAGGGGTTTTTCACGTGCCCTGGACTCCAACAGTCTTTGATAGGGGTTTAAAACACACCACATGTATTCTTAGGCATTTCCCTGATTAATACTGGTAAAAAACCCCACCTCTTAATGAGTGTCACATGAAAATGATAGCACATAGTTCATATTTCTGTTAACAAATAGAAATCTACAGATAAAAAAAGTTTTGATTTCAGGTTTTAATGCAGAAGAAATATTATCTTGTAAGGAAAAAAAAATCGTACTTTCAACGTGAAACATCTATAATTATTGCTGCTGTCCAAAATAAAGGCTATTTTTCTGGCTGTTCAGAAAGTGAGTTGGAAAACTGACCAAATGCATCTCAAATGCCTGGAAACTGGCTCCACAGATCTCAACAAGGGTTTGAGGCAGAGTGCTGGATGAAGAAAAGACCAACCCAGCAGCTGTGAAAAACAAGAATTTTGTTTTAATATATTGCTAAACAACACTGGCTTGACTTTCTTCTGTTGCTGCAAAGGAGATGAAAATTCAGAGAATAAGATCAGGACTAAAAAGTCTTCGAAAGGAATTTCTCATAGGCTTCTTCCTTTCTTCTTTTTTTCCCTAAGAAAAGGTTACTGTACAGCTCAGATGAATAAAGCCCCAAGATACATTACTTTACTGTCCTCATTAATTAGCTGAGTAAGGCATTCAGCACAGGAATATGTTCCATTAATTCTTTTAGAGATATTTACATCCCTCAGAAGGCAAATTCATGAGTGTTTTTCAAAGCACTGTGGATGTCTTTGTAAAGAGAAATCGAGATAGAAGTTGTACACACCAAAGTTTCTTTCAAATTTTCATAGTAAAGGTTTTTTAAAAAGATCTCAGGCTATAATGTAGAATAAGAGTGTTTAAGGTCATGTGGTATAAACTATTTTTTTTGAAAAATATTAGTTGCAAGTATTCTATCAAGCTCTGGTGGCTATGAATCTGTAAAGTTTGCAGATAATTCCAGAGAGAACTTACCTGCTCCTCTGAATTCTTTGACAGAGAAATAAGTCAGCTTTTTAAGAAAATAGCTACAAAAATTTCTTTCACTACCTTTTATAACAAAAACAAACAAACAAAATCCAGACCAAAAAAAAAAAAACCAAAACAAAACCCCCACAAATAATCAAGTGACTGAACTGGTTTAGTTATTAAAGTGCCGTGGAGGAACAATTTCTCATAAATTGAACACCGGCAGAGAACATCAAATAGAAAATAGAACAAATTCAAGTAAACTACAGCTTGGAAAGAATAAATGTGGTTTTATGTATACAAATTTCACTTCTATAAGAAGAGGTCGTCAAGCCCATTTAAGTGGTTATAGAAATTTTACAGTTTTTACTTTCATTGCAAACAGTTTTACTCTTGAGTCTTGTTGTTTTCATATCCTCTGATGTAGTTTTAACAGAGGACAAATCCTTGCTCATGTGGGACAGCCAAAGGTAACAGAAAGTCATTCTGTCTTGGAATATGTACTTTACAAATGTGGCCATAATAGTTACATTTAGGCCTCTTCCAATGCTTTTTTAACAACAAAATTTACAAATAACTTCAAAAAAATGTACATTCCAGTAGGAGAAAATGTTATATTTACAAAAATAAATAATGGGCAGTGAAACTAAATATTTGGAAAATTGCATTATTTTTTCTACAGTTTCTGCAAAAGATTTTGCTTGCCAAATCAATACCCTCTCTGTTAATCTTCTCTTTCACTAAGTTTAAGTAGCCCGCATAGACTAAATAGGATATTCCAGGTCCATTATGCAAGTTAGCCCAATTAAGATCTAAGATGTTGTATGTGCAGACATACTCTGAGTGTGAAATCAGAGAGGCTGAGGGATTCATAGTTCTACTTATGAATAATTAAATTCCCAAAATAGCAAGACCCTCCCAGACAAATTCTTCTACGGCTGAATTTTCAGATTTCAACTGGGAAAAAAGAAGACGCATAAAAGCCTGTTATTGCGATAAAGATGGAAACACACTTGTACACAAACGACACCAGAAATCAGCAGCCTTGGAACCATGAAAACTGAATTTCAGGATTTGCTATTATTCGTATTTCAATCTTCGAGATAGTTCTAGATAGTAACAATCAAATGTTCATTTTTCCCTATTGCTCACTCGGCCTTTTCCACGAACTCTACAGCTGTAAATGTTTGGGTTTGCATCATGGATTGCAGAGAATATTTGACTTCCATCACTGACAGCAGTTATGTCAAACTCACGTTTGCTGTGCAAATAGTGGGGGCTACAAATTCACTTTTATAAACTTTCTGAGTCAGTTGCTTAATATTCTCCTCCAGAGAACTTCTCAGAAATAAGTTTTTTTTTTTAATAAGAGATAACAGAATGGTGACAGATAAAGATCTTTGGAAGCTATTTTATTTTTAAAATAGAACATTGCGGCACATTTCTCAATAGTGTTTTCTCTTACAATGCATGATAATGGCTACACATATAATGATTTTTTCCTACAGTTAAAGCTGTTAAACAGATTTTAGACTGCTTTTCTAACTTGAATAGACTTTTTGTAGATAATTATGTAATCTCATATGAATCACACTAGAAAGAAGGAGGGAGACACTGCACTGATGCAATTGAAATCATCCCCAACTAATAACAAATAAAATAAATTAATTTTAATACCACGTTAGTATAGAAAGCGGCAGGAACATATAACTATTAAACATATGACTATATAATGAATAATTGACACCAAGGTGACAAAAATGTTAATTATTTTCGACAGCTCATAGTGTAATTAAAGATGCCATAGAATATTTGAGTCGGTAAGTCTCTAGCAGAAAGATTACTTTAAAGATTACCATATTAAGGGCAAAAATAGATTTTTCCAATCTATATTATTTGGGCCTTTTAAGAAAACATGTTCTCAAGAACAGTACAAGGAGATATATAGACATAAATCTTCAGACTTGTTAATAAGAACAAACTCCTCTTCTTCAATTTGCTATATAGTGACGAGGAAAAGGAGCAAAAAATATTTATCCAGCCTGTGGCCAAGAAATTGCAGCTACGAATCAAAGCTGAAGTGGTACGCAGTAAGAAACAGGGTCATCAATAAGTTACAGAGTCTAATAAATCCAATCTGCAGACCAGACACACCTGCTCATTTGCATTCACTTACAGAGGAAAAATAAGACAGTATTGTTACAAAGAGAATATTTCTTGCTTGTGGCCCTCCAACAAACTTGATCCTCTCTTCAATTCCTCCTCCTTTCAAAAATTCAAATCCCTGTGTAAAAACAGGAATTTAATGCAGAAATTTGGACAAATAGCTCAGTGATGAAAAACTGACACTTCTTTTGCAAAAAGATTATGCATCAGAAAAGGCAGCAATCAATATTTCCTAATTCTCCATCAGTAAAAACTATTCTCTCTGAAGAGAAGTGTAACTGTCGCTGAGATAAAAGTTCAGATTCCTGTGAAGAGGCATGAATCAAATGCTACTTATTTCTCTATAAAGTCCGAATTTGCACAAGGCAGAGTGCACCAGTCTGCACATTCTGCAGAACAGAGGTGTGAATATCAGTGCTTCCGACAACACTGAAATCATTCATATACCTCTCCAACACAAAAGTTTATAAATATGAGCTCTGTAGGGCACAGCCTTACCCATGACAGCCTCTGTCATGACATTGGGTCGTACCACCACCACCCCAGTGCCAGGCAAAATTTTGGTGGCAACTCTTACCAGTGGCCTGGGATAAGATTTCATACAAGAAAAGGAAACCTTAACCCATACAGCCCCTACAATACAAACTTCCATGTGCCATAGAAAATATGAGTTTTTTCAGACAGTCAACATAGTTTTTCTTTAACAGTTTTGTTCATTATACAATAGCAGCAAGGATATTTTATCCTATACAGCAACATCCGGTTCCGGAACATGGATCTCTGAGAGATGAAACACGGGTTTCAAAGTATGCACTGGGTTTGGGAACAGCAAAACTCTCTCTGGGAGAACCACAAGACAGGAAGACAAAGCGAGCAGTCCAGATTTCTGTAAATAGTCTTGGCTGCCTTAGAAAAGCAATGGAAAGCTAAGAGCTTTAAGCTGAAACTGCCGTGCTTGCGCAGTGAATTAGTTTGCGTAAAAAAAAAGGGTTCAAAATTGGCTTATGAGCACCATCCATATTGTGGAATGATTTTCTTCCATCTTCACTTTATTTCCTCCTTAACAAACAGATTTGTTTCTCCACAACAATCTTTTTCAAATGCAACCTCAATTCCTTAGCTTTCCTTCCCAGAGTAGAGAGTTTGTTTTTCTTTTCTCTAATACCCTGAATAAAAGCTTGACTTCTGCAAGCCTATCCTACAGGAAAAGATTTGAAGTCCATGTGAGCCATTCCTTAAAACTGTGTTAGAGAACTGACAGCGTGCTTCAATAATCTTTGAAAAAAATCACAGGGAAAAGTAAACACAATAAATAATTTTTAGACAACACAAAACAGCAACCTTTAGGCAATGTTAGTAAAAATGAGGCATCAGGGGAACATTATTTTAGATACTCTCCACTCTTGTTCTTTCCTTCCCCCTTGCCCCTCTTTTTTTTTTCTGGGAGTAATTTAAAGATTCCACACTGTGCCATTTTTACATGAAATAATAAATTATGTTCTGACTGAATTCAGGTTTGAAAGGCAAGTAAAATGTGCACATTTTAAGTGGAACCATTTAAAATTTGTATGTATTGCTACCTCACTGCTTACTGCAGTTGGGTATAAAAGTAAGGTTTATTGAAAGAATTTAGGGTACTATGAAGAATGTACAAAATAATAGCATACCAGTGTATAGAGAGGTGTTAATGTCTCAATGATCTGCTACTCTTTCACATGTGATTATCAACTTTCAGTCTTTAGATCCTCCAAAGTCCTCCTCATTACTTCAGAAGGACATGACAACTTAGAAGAAAAGCTAGAACATAGCAGGTATGCATTGATACTAAAAATCAGAGGTTCAGAAACTGATAGAGTTTTAAAACTGTCCAACAAAAGTCAAAACGGCCCAAAAAATCATACAAGTTTAAAATAGCTTCCTGTATTCCTGATACATAATTTACCATAATCTGTCTCCTACCTTAGAGACGCAAGGGCTCCTTTGGATGACTGTATGTCTGTTAGGAATGTGGAATAACAGGGCTCATTTGAAGTCACTACACATCCTGTGATTTAAAGACTCACCTTAAATTTATTGATGCTTTGTTGTGCAGTCAAGTCCATTACAGGGAACTGAAACTGCAATTCAAAACCCTTCCTGGCCTGTGCACTCTCCTGATCTTCAAATAAGGCCAAGTGTTACTTCTGAGCAAACTCCTTGTCTTCCAAGACAGAGGTGGAATAATAATTCAGCCTAGTCTGTAAAGCCCAGGTTAGGTGAAAGAAAATTATGAAATGACATAGAGAAACCCCATACTTTTCTATCGTGTANTGGGTCCTATTCGGAGGTTCCCTCCCAAAATTTGCCCTAAACCGGGACACTTTGATAAATAATCCCTAAAATAAATATGAGACCTCGTAAGGGTGGTGTGAGACAAGAAGTGTAGAATCATAACCTTGTTAAGGTTTGAAAAGACCTCCAAAATCACTACACGCAACCACTGACCTCCCCACCTCTGTGTTCACCTCTAAACCAGGTCACCAGAGTGCCACATCCGTGTGGGTTTTGAGCAGTTCTGGGCACGCTGATTCCCTCACTTCCCTGGGCAGCGTATTCCATTGCCTGACCACCCTTATAGGGAAGAACTTTTTCCTATTGTCAAATCTAGGCTGCTCCTGAGCAAATGCAAACTGAAACCGTTTTATCTTGTCCTGTGTGCCATGCTTAATTTGAAACGGAAAGCCACAAAGAACTGTGAGGATGAAAACAGGAAATAAACAAGCAAAACATGTATCAGTCATAGGACTGATTTTTTGCTCCTCCTTTGCAGGGTTCCCCAGAATACACTGAGAGAAATCTTCCTTCCCTCCTTTCTATGCTTTTGATCCTATCACAGAGCAGACTCTTCTAATTTTAATTCTTTTGCTCTGTAAATAATTTTGCACAATCATAATTAAAAAAAAAAAAAAAGAGGAAATGTCAATTTGGGAAAAACAAATCATTGTTCTGTATGTCAGAGCCTTTATTGTTACAACCTTAGTGCCCCAAAAATTAACCAAGGAGAAAAAATTACACAGATGAAATTATGTGTCTGAAGAGCTTAGGTCAATTTAATAATTTTACATTTTATCGCAAGACATTTATTCTGGATGACTTAGAATGAATCATTAAAAATCAGCGCTGAGTTTTGCTTTCCTAATTTCCAGACTATACAGCAGGTGGTGGGGATGGGGAAGAACAAGGAGAATATTATATATGAAATGTACTGTAAAGTTTTGCATGCTTATGAAATCAATTGGTGAAATTTCCCGCAAGAGTATGGTAGGAAATACAGATAATATTTTAGAAGTGTTTCTTCAGCCCTTGGATTAAAAAAAAAATCAATATGAGTGTATATCTGTGCCTTTCTTTTTCTGCCTTTTGCAGTTTTACTTGTTTTCAACACCTGTTTAGAAGTGTCTAAAAAACAATAAGAGACCAAGAAAAAGGGGAGCATAGAGGTGTGTTTGATAAACAGCTCTGAAAAAGGCACTGCTGGTGATCAGTTCCAGTCATTGGCACCCTGACATTTCGAATGTGCTTTCTTCTAGAGACGGCATCTCAAGAAGAAATCAGCCTAGTCCTGCCTCAGAAGTAAAGTAGCAGCAGAAAGAAACCTACAACTGCATCTAACACCATGTGTGCCAATTTCTGTGTGCATGAGAGAGGTGGTTTGCCTTTTTTGTTAAATAACAACCTGAACATGCCATTATCCCCGCAAGTTCATTGAAAGGGCATTTAGAGAATGATGTATATTCTTGGTGGGCTTTCAGCAACCACTGGAAAGTGCAATTGTCATGTGCACAAGATGGCCAGAAATGCCGTTTATCTGCTTATTTTTGCACAGCCTTTGAGGCTTTTTGCACCGTTGTTTGCTTCCCAGGCAGCATCCCTTGCTCAGATTACATCATCCGTTTGTAACTCCCGCAGATGCAACGTTCCATTTCTATAATTAATAAGTGACAGTTGCTAGACAAACACTCTGGATGGAATAATTATTTCATCTGGAAATGTGCTGAAGCAATTTGCTTTCCCTGGGTAGTGTGATTGTAATAGCATAGTTTGCTGTAGTAAATTAATAGCTAATTATCTTTATCCTGAAACTTTGTGGGACAGTGCTCTGGATCCATCAAAAAGCCCCTGTGGTGTTCCTGATTTACTGCTCCTCAGTACAATCTAGGTTAATTTTAAGGCTTTTTCCTTATATTTATAGGTTCTTCCCATTGTCTTTAGCTGGGAAGGAAATACAGAAGACCCAGCTAACAAGGCACAAGGTAAAAAACATGCAAAAAATCTGTAATAAAGACAAAAAAAAAATATTTCCATAAAAGTCTCTCCTTGTGAATACCAATTCGAAATGAAAAAGAAAAAGGATGCTTTTTTTCAAAAAACAGACTGAGTTGACATTGCCGTGTTAATTTATCCAGTTGAAAATGGTCAAATATGTATTCAAAGGGTTAACAGGAAAGAATTGTGTTTCACAGTCAGAACCTACTGTCTGGATTCATTTTTTCTACAGAAATGTCTGGCACCTAAACCTGAACTTACTTATAAGTCTACTTTCTCTGGCTAAACTGAGAAAAAAAGAAAAAAAAAAATTAGTCTGCTAGTAACATAATTGCGCTAATTTGCTCAAAAACAATAGCAAACACAATGGCACTGCTGCACAATGACTCTCCTTCTCATTTCTTATATATTGAAAATATTTAGTTTAGGGAAGACACAGTTTCTTACTGCTGCCAGAGGAAGATCTATGAACAGTAGAGCCCTTTCATCCTTTATTTTGTCCTAAGGCTTTTTTATTTTGGACAACTTAATTCATATCTTAAAAAAATTAAATCAAAACCCACACATATGAGTAAGGTAAACTCCCATTAGCCGTTTTTACTAAATAAGTACAATATGGGATTATTCCTAGTAGAAATTCTCAGATGTTGGATTTTGAAAGCTTCTGAAACAAAATTAATTGGTACCTAGCAAGAAATTTGCAGCTGAATAGGAGCTTCTAACTCTCCTAATTTATGTCATCTGGTTAATGACAGTTACTCAATCATTTATTGCTTCTGAAAATGTCACCTCTGTAGTTCGGAAGAGATTCAGCAATGAAAGGCTGTGAGTTGCTTATGACAATTCCTGTCCCATCTGTAACCAATTTCACAAGTAAACAAAAAATTTCCTGTCCACAGGGGATGGAAAGCAGAGTGTGTGTATTTATATGTTTCTATTACAGATCCTATTACAATTTCAATATCTGAAATTCACTGTGCTTCCTCTACCTTCTCTCTCAGTGATTTGGAAAGTGTAAAGAGACAATAGCAACCAACTTGCATAACAGCAACCAACAAACTGAATTTCAACAGCTGACTGAAACAGCCATGAAAATCCCATTAAATGCAAAAAAAGATACTTATATAAACTTCAGAAATCCATGCTAATAGTGAATCGATTGGGATTTACATTAATTTGGTTAAATCTCCAAACTACTTCACTGCTTTTGTTTTGTTTCCTTTTTTAACTGGATTTTCTACTCCTAATCCAAGTACCAGGAACACCCAAGACATTTCAAGAAGTTTCTTTCTAATGTGCCTGTGTTTTTCTGGAAATTAAACCTGTCCTGGATTTTTGGAGCAGAGGATGCCCCTCTACCTCTGATCATCTTCACCAGCTCAGCCAGTGCCCGTCCGCAGCCTGGCCAAGGCATGCCTGGACCACATGGGAATGCTCTCTCCTAAACTCAGAACACCTCTGATGCACCTTGGCTCTGAAGCAGAGCCATAAAAATCCAATTTTCCCCCTGAAAGCTGAATTTACCGTAGCTTTCCAAAGTTGCTGCCCAACAATGTCCAAACCAGACTGTCCAAGACAAAAATGTGGAATGCAACCCATGTTCATCCAAGTCTAAGAACAAGCTGGGAAAACACCCACAAGCAAATATCACTGATCTCGCAGGAATTCAGAAGAGAAATCTGATACCTACAAATAAGATGTTTTTTTCCTAAAACCCAGCTTATTCTGAGACACTCTAGAGAAATGCCAAGACAGACATTCAAGATGTTAATCATCTTTCATAAATAGGTTTAAATACTACATGCAAATATCACTAAAGACGTTTAAATGCCTGCATGTGTGAACAAAATCACATAAAGATTTCTGTATTTTATTCAGATGTTTAACTCAAAACTAATTCTTCAGTAATTGCTTCACATCCAAAGCTGAAGTGATTGAAGTCTGGATGCCGGTAAAGTACACTGAAAAGCATGTTGAATGCCAGCTCCATAAAATATGTTTAATAAATAATCAAATATACATTTCATTCATACTTAGTCCTTGCCTCAGTATTGATAGAGTTAAACTGCCATGAGGATTGATGACAAAATACTTTAAAATTTTCTCTTTTGGACCATGGTATTCACTCTGCATGACAATTTGACGGCCATTGCTCCTCATCCTGGCACTGGCACCGCTGAGCAGAGCCTGGCCCCATCCTCTGGCACCCCTTGGAGATGTTTGGATGGATTGCTGGGATCCCCTCTCAGCCTTCCCTTCTCCAGCCTGAGCAGGCCCAGCTCCCGCAGTCTGTGCCCGGCACAGGGAGGCTCCAGACCCCAAATGCTCCCCGTGCCCCCCTGGAGCCTCTGCAGCAGCTCGGGGTCTCTGGTGTCCCGAGGAGCCCAGGCCGGGCTGGAGGCAGCGCTGCAGAGGTGCCTCAGCCGGGCAGGGCAGAGGGGCAGGGCCCTCCCTGACCTGCTGCCCACACTCCTCCTGAGGTACCCCCAGCACCTTTATTCCAGTTTTTGCCACAATGGGAATTTTAGTCCGGAGCCAATGAACCATGATGCGCTGAGGAAATCTCACCTCCCCCAGGAATCACCTCCTTCCAATAGCAAATTCCTCTCTTCTGTGCTTATCTCCAGGTCCCAGTGGGGTGGCCTAACTCATAGCAAGTGCCTTGTGTGGCCTGAACAATGCAAGTCAAAACACGCAGTGAGAGGGTTAAAACTGTTCATTCTGAAGAACATCTTTATCCCTACTTGCTCATGAAGGAGCACCTGTACTA
>WBMY01001882.1:0-17371 GCA_013397315.1 Donacobius atricapilla | reverse complement strand
CCAACCCCCTGCCCAGGCAGGGTCCCCTGGAGCAGTGGCACAGGAACGTGTCCAGCTGGGGTTGGGGTTGGGATGTCTCCAGACAGGGACACTGCAGGCCCTCCCTGGGCAGCTGTTCCAGGGCTCTGCCCCTCATGGAGAGAAGTTCTTCCCCCTGCTGGGGTGGAACTTGCTGGGCTTTATTTGATGGCCATTGCTCCTCATCCTGGCACTGGCACCGCTGAGCAGAGCCTGGCCCCATCCTCTGGCACCCCTTGGAGATGTTTGGATGGATTGATGGGATCCCCTCTCAGCCTTCCCTTCTCCAGCCTGAGCAGGCCCAGCTCCCGCAGTCTGTGCCCGGCACAGGGAGGCTCCAGACCCCAAATGCTCCCCGTGCCCCCCTGGAGCCTCTGCAGCAGCTCGGGGTCTCTGGTGTCCCGAGGAGCCCAGGCCGGGCTGGAGGCAGCGCTGCAGAGGTGCCTCAGCCGGGCAGGGCAGAGGGGCAGGGCCCTCCCTGACCTGCTGCCCACACTCCTCCTGAGGTACCCCCAGCACCTTTATTCCAGTTTTTGCCACAATGGGAATTTTAGTCCGGAGCCAATGAACCATGATGCGCTGAGGAAATCTCACCTCCCCCAGGAATCACCTCCTTCCAATAGCAAATTCCTCTCTTCTGTGCTTATCTCCAGGTCCCAGTGGGNTATATTTATTTATATTTTTAATTTTAATATTTTTATTTATATTTAGGTGTGTTTATATGCATAAAGTATATGTGTACATATTACATATATGTATATCAAGGAAAATCTGTAGCACTTCAACAGAAAAGTGAAAGAAATGCAACACTATTTACACATAGTAAAATTTAATTATGAGCCAAGTGTTCTTTATAATGTGATTTAAAATGTAATTCAAAATTATATTCTGTGCAAAGGTGACCATCTTATTTACTTAAAGCCAATTAATAATTCAAGTCACACAACAAAAGTTTTTTTGATGATAGAAAACCATCTGTACCTCAAGTCATTATAAAATCCCAAGCTCATCAAGAAGAAAAAGCAAAAATCCTTTGTACTTCTCCTAAATCACAATTAATTTGAAAGGTTTTTTTCGTGACAATGCTAATGGTAGATAATTTAATTATTTGATTAAATTTAGAAAATACAAAAATTAAATGTCCCATCAAACATATCTGAAAGACTTAACCATGGGACGTCCTTAAGATTCATGTTAGGGAGGAGCCACAATTGTTCAGGTGTCTCTCCACACTGCAATCAAAATTATGACTTCCAGCTGCATGCACAATATAAATTCCTCTCTCATCTTTGCTTATGATGAAGCAGCCCAGAACATGTGGAATAATTTGTTCAAGAGAATTGAGATTGTCAGGAGCTGGAACCAAATATGGAGAAAATGCTCCTTGTGATGGGGAAAGTGGTAGCCAAGCAAATTATGTTCCTGAGAGAGGAAAATCCCCCAAAGGGTCTTGAAGGACCATCCCAACTGGAGAAGTGCTGCAACACCAGGTTGGGTCCAGGGGCTTTGTGTCAACAACCTCAGGAGGCAAATGGAGCAAAGCAGGGGAAACTCCACATTTTGGAAATCAATTTTTCCACTGCAGCCACTCACACTTAATCTCTTAATCAGAATTCAAACAGACAAGCAGGGCTCTTACATACCTTCATCATTAAATCATATAAATGAACCCCCTTAAAAAAGACATTGGGGACTAACTGAATTTCATGTTTCATCCCGAATTATGACAATCAGTCAAAATAAAATGTTGTGTATTACGTTTACTTCAGAAAAGCACAAATTTATAGTATCACAGACATTCTTAGCACAGGAATTTTTTTTTATGTATTCATGTCATGTAAACTTCGTTTTCTAATTTTATTTCTTATTCTTTGGCAGTCAAAAATATATTTTCATACACAGTAAATATATACCCGTATAAAATGGGGTAATTACAAAAATTATATTGCTGTATCATACATTTTTAAAATTTTCTTTCAAGANTTGTTTATGTAAATTTAATATTATATTATTATTTTAATTAATATTTCTTATAAAAGAGTATTATACATAAGGTTGCAACTTTGTGTTAATTGTGCCAGAATGAATGTTATAAATACATATATATATTGAAAATAATTTAAACATTAGTCAGTTTGAAAGCTCTGCTTACCTGGGTTGCGATTAGTTTTAGCGAATATTTTTGAGCTACATGTTCTGTTTACTTTGGAAAAAGAACACTCTTGGAACCTTTTGGCACTTTAGAAATGGAAGGGCTTTTATTGCTATCTGGTTTTGTCCTTCTGTGTCATTTTTTTCCCCTTCTGATAGGAGCTGGAATGGACTCCCTAAATATTTATGACCGTGTGATCAGGCCTTCTGCTAGCACTGCATTTACCCTTTAGCACTTAATCAGGATGGACGTATTTAAAATATCAAGCCTGAATCTTGGCCTTCCTGTAGTCAAAAGACATTTTTCCATGGATTTAAACAAGTCCATGGCTCCATCCTCTGGGAAAGGTTCTTTGAAATTTTTTTTTTGTGTGTCACTTCTGCGCTTTTAGTTGCTATCCAGCATTTTGGATTCAAGAGGGTTACAAAGAACAGGGTAAATAGCTCCAAAACTCTCCAAAGCAAGGCTAGGAAGATTATTTTGTTAATTTCCAGATAGTCCTTTATGCCTCTTTGCAACTTTATGAGTTTCGGTTTATTTTACATCATTTTTCTCAACCTGCAAAAGTGTTATTCTTAACTGATTGAAAATTATCACTTCCATAGTCTGGTACACCCAAACTTTCCTTGGATTTCGATACTAAGACTGACTCTCCAGTATCTCTTTAATTGTTTTCTTGTAATCCCAACTCCACAGAATCATAGTTTTTTACATAAATTATAGAAAGATGAGCAACTGAGAAAAATTATTTTTGATAAATTCTTTGCAAGGTATAACTCTCATGGTTATTGACAAATATCTTCTGATTTCATTAGCATTCTGAATTGTAGCCATGAAAAATAGTACACACTGATGAGAGAAGGAAAAAAAAGTTGGAATGTCCTTTATATGAATTTTTGAACTTCAGTTTGGTTTAAATTTTACTTCAGCTCTTTGGCTTAGACCAAGGAAAGAGGTTTCTGAATCCTGGACTAGATCTTAAACCAGTCAGACCCATTTCACTCCATCTATTCTGGGTGTATCAATGGGACTTGATAGATACAAGACTAAAAGCAATGTCTGGAATTATAAAAAAAATAAATAAAAAATTTATCCGTCACAGAGACAAATTCACAGTTTGTTTCAAATTACTTCTCTATAAATCGCGTGCCCAATTTTTTCTTTATTTTTCCGATTATATAATTGTTGGAGAGCTTCATGTAATGTGATTTGGTTTTCCACTGATTCCAACCTGATATAAGATAAATTTTAACTTACCTGGTTCAGCTCCGTTTTGAAAGGCAGACATATCAGGTTACACAGTTAATTGGCATCATGTGATTCCCTATGTTTAAAATAGGCTGTTATAAATACTTCCAGATATAAAAATATATACAGATATATATGTGTGTGTTTACTCCAAGTGAATAGCAACCACAATTTTAGTGCACAAAGATTGCATGCAGCAGTATTTGACCTATTTTGGCCCCAAGGTAGAAAGAATAAGGCAAAGATATTTATTAATATCTTTGTTATTATTGCTCAGTGTCAGAGGAAAGCTAGAAAATAAAACCTGTGCCAATTTTATCCCGCCCAGCACAGAAAATGAACAGTATAGAACATTTTCCATGCAGTAAATCTGCCTTTGAAGTTCAGGGCAACAACTCAGCCGGGGCCATGGAAGAGAAGTTTATGAGTTCATAAGCTCCAAAGTTTGTGTTATGTGAGGAATTGCCCCCAGCCTCTGCACTACTCCAAGTGTAGCTATCTGCCTGCCAGAATCTGAAGAGGCTGACTACTAATTAATCAAACTACTACAAATTAATCAAAGATGAAATATTAAAGACCTCTGCAGACTTTCATAATGTTTGTTTGTTAAAAAAAAATAAACACAAGTTTGCTTAAACAAGAAAGATTAGGTTGTCTACCATGAAATGATCATCCTTCCTGAGCAGAAGACCAAGAGGAATTTTTTTTTAGATTTGTGCTAAATTCTTCAAGGATGGAAGTATCTTGAAGCCTCATTAAAGTAAGGCTCTTAAAATAAGCATCATCATCAGATTTATTGTGAAATAAAATTTTGCTATTATTTGCGCAAGTAAAACTTTTATTTACAATATCAATAGCATTTTGTATTCTGAACTTTCCCTGGAACTTTTATTAGCATCCTCAGCCTAGAGCTTTTTCACAAGTATCTTGGTATAGTACTTTCTTTTAAAGACAGGTACTAACTGAATAGACCCAAAAGAGTTATGCATAAGATTATTTCTCTGCATATAATATTGCCATCACCAGTCAGTCATTAATTCAGGGGACTCAGAAAGGAGTCTCTGTATGAATACTGCTCCTGGCCTCTAATTTTGGTCCCTCTCTGCTTTCAAACTACCCACACAGAGGATTACCACACCTAGGAGCTCTCAGGTCCTCAGGACAGATGTTCACACAAAGTTTTTAACTGATTGTTGTCAGAGAGGAAAGTTTGTAGTATATTATCATCCTTGGACATGTTAAAAATCAGTCCGGAAAGGGTCCTGGGTAACTGCATCTGAGTGTCCCTGCTTGAGCACAGAGCTTGGGGCATTGACCTCCAGAAGTCCCTTTCATCCTCAACTTTTCTGTGATTCTGTGACATCCCTTGTGGCATCACGGAGAGTTTGGATCAAGGTCATACTGTGACATTATTTGTCCTCAAGGAAAACCTTAATGTTTTCCTTGAATGTTTTTAAATGTAGTCTTGACAGAACAGGAGGTTTCTGTACAGAGGCAGGTTCCTTATTGCAGTTTCATTTCAATAATTTTATCTCTGCCTGTGTATTCTCCGTGACTGAATTAAAAATTAGTATATTAAAGGATATTCATAATTATCAGTGTAACCAGAGGCTAAATAAGTCATATTATGCTGAATTTATGGGGAAAAAGAATCAAAAAAGTATCCTTCCTGTGTCATATTCTTCTTAAGGCCCAATGAAAATGCACCTGATTGAATTTAAAATAGTTCTTCCTGAAAGAAAATAGTAAAGTTGTTTCTGAAAAAAACCTGTAAAAAAGGAATCCTCTATCTGACTACTAATATGTATTTTGAAGAGACACATCACCACATTAGATCTTACCATTCCCTATATTGTCCCTAAATGCATAGCTTTCTCCATATTAATCTACTAGTAGCCTAGAAACATAAAAAAAAATTAAAGAATTAACAAATTTATGAACTGCATGAGAAGTAACCACCAACTTTTACATATGCTACTTTTGACATTGTTTAGTATCCTACCATGTATTTTCCCTCCTGATTTCCTCTCTTTCTTTCTTTACTTGGAATGAACTACTCCCAGTGACTTTAAACTACTAACTTCTGAGGGCCAGAATAATCACAGGAACTGAAATAAAAACAAAAGATAACTGTATGGTAGGAGACATAAGGAATTGTGAATCAAAGTGGGCTCTCAAGTAAAAAGTGAAAACCGGTTGCAAAGCGGAGACATCCACTACAATGAGACAGCACACTGAACAAAGCTAACCTTATTTTTTTTTGTTTCCTTGCTCCAGCTGTAGCTTATAGTACTGATGATGTCAGCACAAGGGTGAAGGTTGCACAGTTCAACCAGAAAATTTCCTTCCTTACTAGAGGGGTCAGTTCTTCAGGAACTTGGAAATATGGATGAAGATACACAGAACTTAGTCAGCTTAAGTTAGCCAGCAGAGCCAGTCAAGGGAAAAATACAGAAAATATTCACATTTTAATTAAAAATATTATATATCAGCTTTTAGTGAAAAAAGCACTTCTTAGATTGCTTCAGGCGATGGAGGAGGTGCAGAGTCCTGTCTGGGTCTTTAGTATTCTCTGTGGCTCTGTGAAAAGTCTCGTCATCCCACCTTAATGTCAGACATCTGTAACACAGACACTTAGATCCAAACTAGTTATCTGGATGTCCTTTACAATTGTCTGGGAAAAACAAGCACAATTTATTTAACCTGTTTTAACACACCTCTTTAAGGATAAAATTAATTGCACCCTTCAAGTGCTCTCCATTGGCTGTAGCAGATACATGTGTTATCAGGCACGTTAATATAGTTTTCAAAGCTTGAACTGATAAATCCCACCTTGCCACCCCTATTTTCTCTCAGACTTTTTCCACCGTTATCCATCTAAGCTCTAAGATTTCTGTGGCAACTTCTAGATTAATAGGTTGGTGTCTTGAATCGATCAGCTACCGCAACAGCACTTTTGAGTAAGCAAGGCCTTCTCCCACTTTTGGAAGATCAGCGTTGTGAATGTGTTTGGAAATGCTTCCCTGACCTCAGAGTAAGGATAATTTTATAAATTCTATGCCATAAACAAGCTTTGCATCTTGTATGGTTGCATGGAGCTACACATTTGGTGTCTGGTGCTGTTTGCACACACAAAATGCTCACGGATTTCCCAGTCATCACTGGCGCTGTCCGGAGTTAAACCTTCCTACAGCTCTTGCAACAGGGTTTTGGGTTGTCAGACCACTATTTTGTAAAAACCTAACAACCGGACTTCGTTATTTTTACATGGCAAAATCTCATTTTTGTGTTAGGGAAACATAACCAGGAAAACCCTTGCCTAAATTTTACTCATAAAAATTCCCTAAACCCAGCAAATTTATGCCTGTTGCTCAGAGATCTGGCTTTACCTAGAGAAAAACCATTCAGAAGATGAGAGAAATGTCACTATGAAAACAATTCTGACAACCTAAAACCAAAGAAACTCTTTCAATTTGCAGTTTTAATTTCGGTGTTTTGTCTCCTACTTACCTTCTTCTGCCACGAAGTCTGAGTCAATAGAAACTATTTTGGCTTCAGAGAAACTGCCTTTTCCAAAAACAACAACAACAACAACAAAAAGAAAAGGGATTTGTGAGGCTTGCTCAGGCTGCAGTAACATGAAAGCAAGACACTGTTTTTATTAGATCCAGGTAAAATCAGAAAAGTAAAATTATTTCCATTTGTCTCAAGGGAGTGTTGACAATAATGACATTTTGCACTTCTGCAAGAACACTGGGTTTGCACACTGTGGAAATGTAAATCATCTTGAGAGTTAGATTTTTGGCCTTAAAACACATTTTATCATCTTCTCAGTAACTTGCTGCATCGGGACCTTTGTTACTTACTGGAGAAATGTGACCAAAGTGTTTTCTTAATGTCTGCAGTTGTGAAACTATCCTGTTATTTCATTGCACAGCAATCCAGAAGGACCATCTTGCATTGCAGCTCTGCAGCTCATGCTCAGAGCTCAGTCTTATTTATGGTCTTCACGTTTTGCAAAAATTTGTAATGGAATTGCTCAATACCAAATTCAGTACTTGTGCTGCCTTCTGTCGTGTTTTTTTCCACTTCCCTCACCTTCCTGTTCATGGAAAAACTTAACATCTCCTTGAAATGACTTTATATTGCAAATAAATAGAGCCTAAATCCTGCCCTCAGATGAGCATGAAGTTTTTGTTGGTAGAAATAATAAATTTGACTCACATTCTCTTTATACATCTGCAGCTCTGCAGGGAGTACTCAGGAAAAGCAGATGCTATCTGCTCTTCAGAAGAGGTTCTGCCAGGCATAGTGACATTTACTTGTCAAGACGAAAGTAATGAAAAATTAATCCTGTTGTCATTAGTGGAAAAAGGATAAAACCCCTGAAATAGATGCAACCTATTAAAAAAAAAAATAAAAAATTTTGAACTTGTGTTTCGGCAGAGGGAACTCTTGAGGTACCTGGAAATACCCAGCAGTGTCAGCCAGGTTAGAACATGGTGTGTTTTCCTCCCTGTTTTTCTCCCTTACTGTGAGTGTTTTGTGAAAAGAGATCTTCATCCGGCCTTTTTAGATGTTAAAGAACAGACAAACATGAATGACAATTAGGTGGGAATGAGGAGTACCTGCAGACAATTAAGGATGAAGAGATTAAAGATGGTTCAAATATGAAAAAATTCCTCATGTATTTAGAAAGGAATTTTTTCAAACATGATGGACAGCTTAAAAGGAAGGTTAAAAAAAGTCTGTTTAAAAAAATTTAAAATATATTCATTATAATCATATTTGGAAGTTAAATTAATTACAATTTTTAAAAAATGCCCTGAAATTTCCATCAAATGTTAACAAGTTGTCTTTCAGTAAAATGGTAAATGAAAATGTTCAGTCAAAACGGAAAATTCAGGTTTACTTTTGATGATGACAGTAACAACACTTCCTGCTTATGATGAGCAAATTGGGAAACATAGAAGTTAAATGTAGTGTTGTAGAATTCAGTTCCTAAACAGAAAAAAAGACAAAACGTAAGTGAGACCATACCTGAATTTCTGTCTAGATTGCCCTCCTGCAAGAGTTCTAGACCTGTCTATAAGGATGTTAAAACTCATCTCACTTACTCCTGTCCAGTGTGTAAAGTGTCAGAGAGTAGAAATTTGACCTTTTTAACTGCCTTATATAAGAGAAGTGGAAAATATTGAAAGGGTGTCTGGATTTCTTTATTCTGTTTTGATTTGGGTTTTTTTTTTTTTTCTGCTTAAAACTAGAACTTTGCCTTAAGAGGTCTTAGAAATAATAATAAAAAATACAGGCATAAATAAATGTTAGAAAATTAATTTTCATTTTCATTATGACAAGAAAGGTCTTTACCAGAAAACAGAGAAAGACGAGCTAATACCATCAAAGAGTATTTGATCTCCTGTTTACATATTTTTTGAGGAGTTTTCTTGAAAGTTAACAGTTGGAGCCACTTGGAGTGACTTGACACTTGTGCAATTATGTATATTTCTGTAAGAAATTCTGAAGCAGGCTATTCTGTTGCCAATTATAAATTTAATATAAATATACACTTCACAGCAGGACGACCCCAGCTAAGAGGGAGAAAGGGAATATGACAGACTTACAGACCTTCCAAAGCAGTCCTACCATGACTATTTGTGACAGCAGAAAATTATCATTGTAGTCACTATTAAAGTACACATTAGCCTCAGTATGGCCAAGGACTTTATTTGTTGCTTTTTGAAGGAGGAATACCTGAGGAGGGAGCAGATGGGAGTTGCAGTGAGGAAAAGTGTTCAATTCTGCAACATAAGAGCAGATGGTACCTAAACACAGCTTTACAGGCGTATTTTGTGACTATGCGGAAAATACACCAACCTTATCTTATGTTTATTTTAATAAAGTGTCATACAGATAAAGCACGCTGGGAAAAATATCAATATTTATTTAAGAACTTTCCCACCCACCTGCACCCCTCACAGGGCACCCCATTGCAGTGCTGGCACGTAAATTTCAGAGTAAATCTCTGCCCACAATAGCCTGCAAATGGTGATAACAAAATATTCAATCTGCTCTAAAGGCAGGGGGTTAGCACAATGGCATCTGCTCTTACATCTATTCTCACTGTCAGCATGCAAAATGCAAAGAAACCAGGAGACCGGAAAAAAAAAAATCTGGCGTGTTCAGTACAAATGGCAAATACTATAAGGAAACAATATCTCCTAATTTGTTATCATGCTGGGATCTGCTCCCTTTGTGTTTATAAATGAATTTAGTTTATAAGTGAAAACAGATTGCCTGGCTCTTTTGAGATAGAAATAAACAGACGCTGAACTGTTATGAGTAATAGGAAGAAATGCCGAAGAAATAGCTTGTCTTAGATCAATGACTCATCCTAACATATTTATTTATAATGCCTACATCAGTGAACAAGGGAAGGGCTGCAGATGCCATTTTTCTGGATTTCTGTCCCCCGCAGCATCCTTTTCTCTAAACTGGAGAGATACGGGTTGGATGGGTGGACATTTATATGGATAAGAAACTGTTTGGATGGTCCCATCCAGAGGGTCGTGGCCAACAGGTAAGAGCAGTGATGGATCAGCTCCACAGTCTCAATAGATACTTTTTATAAAAGAGAAATAAGAAGATAAATAAACATTTTTCTTCAGTAATAACAGGAGGGCACTACAAGAAAAAATGAGGGCCATTGCACTCTGCTAGAAAGCTGACATGGTGTTCAAAGAAAATTTACCTGCCTGAACAGTTAGTTTTAGACCATGCTTTGAGGTAACTTTTTTGTTAACTTTTTCTTGTGAAAAAACATAGCATAACAAACAGGCATGAGAAAAAAAAAAGAAAAAAAAATAAAAGTTGACTGCTAAATATAGAAAAACAAATATTAAATATATATTTTATTATATTTCCAAGATTTTTTTTTATAACCAGTATATAATTTCCATACATGATCATACAGTTGGAATGCACTACAATATTGGTTTTCTTTTAATAAACAACACAATTTCTTCAGTAAGAAGACAAGGAATTGATGAGGAAGGATACAATCAGAACAGTTTCACATGAGCCATTATTCAGAGTTGTATAAATTTTGTCATGAAGTGATGCTACTGTGCAAAAGATAAATACCAGAAGAAATCTTATTCTCATTTAAGAGAGCTTGCAGCTAACTTCCACAGGAAAAAAAGACACAAAACCAAACCAGCACTTAAACCACCAGAGTATTTGATGGATCAGGAGCATGCAGGGATTTTTTTTTTTTTTCTCTGGTATTTTTCTTTTCNAGAAACCAGGAGACCGGAAAAAAAAAAATCTGGCGTGTTCAGTACAAATGGCAAATACTATAAGGAAACAATATCTCCTAATTTGTTATCATGCTGGGATCTGCTCCCTTTGTGTTTATAAATGAATTTAGTTTATAAGTGAAAACAGATTGCCTGGCTCTTTTGAGATAGAAATAAACAGACGCTGAACTGTTATGAGTAATAGGAAGAAATGCCGAAGAAATAGCTTGTCTTAGATCAATGACTCATCCTAACATATTTATTTATAATGCCTACATCAGTGAACAAGGGAAGGGCTGCAGATGCCATTTTTCTGGATTTCTGTCCCCCGCAGCATCCTTTTCTCTAAACTGGAGAGATACGGGTTGGATGGGTGGACATTTATATGGATAAGAAACTGTTTGGATGGTCCCATCCAGAGGGTCGTGGCCAACAGGTAAGAGCAGTGATGGATCAGCTCCACAGTCTCAATAGATACTTTTTATAAAAGAGAAATAAGAAGATAAATAAACATTTTTCTTCAGTAATAACAGGAGGGCACTACAAGAAAAAATGAGGGCCATTGCACTCTGCTAGAAAGCTGACATGGTGTTCAAAGAAAATTTACCTGCCTGAACAGTTAGTTTTAGACCATGCTTTGAGGTAACTTTTTTGTTAACTTTTTCTTGTGAAAAAACATAGCATAACAAACAGGCNTTTTTTCCTCTGTATTTCTTCTTTCTAAGTATTTTTACTGGTAAGTTAAACTATTAAAAAAAATCTCAGTCTGAGTAAAATGAACCTCACATTTCTCCCCAGTCAGTCTTAGAACCTCCAGAGCAAATGCTAAATATTTTAAGCAGAAATTAATGAATTTTGTCACATTTCCAAATCCTTCTTTCCCTTGGAGTCAACAGACCAGTTCAGTGTACTGCACTTTCTGCTTCACTGACCTTCTGTGCCCTGTGTTTCAGCCCCTGCTTGAGGCATGGCTTAAAATTTTGATACGGAGGAGTTGGTGTATCAATCTCAACAGTTCTGATTTTGGGGTTAATGCAATAAGTAATAAAGAAATGAAAATATCTGTGTTACGCTAAAAATTAGTCTTCCTTGCATTGCTGAAACATGTCTGAATTATTCAGAAACATTAGGATTCCAGGAACCTGGGTGGAAAGAAAATTATTTGTTTTTTATATGTCGCCGTTGATGGTATTACAGGACTTCACTAGAGTACAAACCAGGTATTTTTAAAACTTGGGTATTATTTTAGCTTATCCACAGAAATTTAGATGTGGTAGAGAACTATTAATGGGGAGTGAAAAGTTAATGCTGTTGCACATCAGATGAGAAAATCGTGTCATCTGGCAACCTGAATAGAAATGGTTCATTACAATGGAGCATCATGGGGGAGAGATTTCTTTAAGAGAAAAAGGAAATGAATGAACAGAAGGAAAGGAGGTAGCAAAACATTGTCAAAAAAAGAGCAATTCAGAAAAACAAGGTGGATTTACAGACAGTTTTGGAAAAATCACTGTGCTCTTTCTGCCATATGGATTGGAATTGTTCCATCTGCTAAGGGCAGGATCCCAAGAGGTTTTTTGCTGCCTCTTCATGGAGTAATGGTGCAAGTGGAAAAAAGCAACTAAAACCAAATAAACAAAAAACCCCCAAACAAACAAAACCCCAAAAGCTACATGAAGTGAAAAATTACTCAGAGATTTTTTTCCGTGATGCCATCATCATGGAGGACCCAAAGGTGATTTAGGAACTTTGCATATTCATTTGTCATACCTTCCAGCCATGTGGAAAGGCTATCTTTCCCATACTGGCTTCTTGCACCTACTTGAAGAAGTCTGGAAAACCACTGTGAGTTTATTCCTGTATTTCCTAAACTGGCTTTTAATGATGGTGTTAGCAAACATAATGGTGCATATGGAGGGCAAGTAAAACACAGCAAAAACACTTAAATAATTTAAAAACATGACATAAGTGAATTTTTTCTTAAATTCCCCATGCAACAGTAATGAGGAGAACTTAATTAAGCTAAGTCTTGTCTCTATTAAAAAGGAAGTTCAGGTCAAGACATTCTAGTAAGTACAATTAAAACTGCTACCACACAGCAAACTATCAAGGAATAAACATATTTTGATGAATTCACCTTCATGCTATGCAAAAAACATATTCCTCACTAGTTAATGATTAAGCATTTCTAGAACAAACAGCACTAAGTAATATATTAGAATATACAGTAATATAGCCTATATTTTTCTTTGTAATCAGAGCTGAATGGTGTTCCAAATTTTTGTGGCAAATTTTATATTAAGAATTAACCTATGCACAAAAATAAGTATGTGGTGAATATAGACAGAAAAAAAAAAAGTTTGTGTTGAACTTTTCTCAACCTTTCCTGTGTGTTAAAGGCTGCATTACATTTCTGAATGCTTTTATCTCAGTAAAGTGTGGAAGTGTTTCCTCTTTATTACATTTTTCTCAGCAAAGACATTCTGTAAAAAAAATACAAATTCTCACAGCAAAGGGTTCTGTCTTCACAGAAACTTCATGACTCTCAACCATTTTTATCCCATCATTTCTGGATGCGACAGAAAACAGTTCTTTCCCTTTTTCTGTCATCTTTTTTCTGTAAGAAAAGGAAGAACTTTGTCCCACACCCAAGTCTGAGACCTCCCCAGGCTCTGAGCTCAGATCACTCCCCTTTGAGCAGGCAGAAAGGATTCCTCCTGGCACAGCTATATAGGGGCACACTTTTCAATAGATGCTTTTGAAGACATTTACATTTGAATGCTCTAAATTGTTTTAAACCACTTTAATTGGAACCGAAAGCCACTGCAGAACTCCACCAAAACAGCAAACCTCTACAGGGAAGGTTTCATAGAGACCTTCAGGCACAACGCACACGGAGGTATTACCCTCATTTCTATTTTGACATGATTTATCATCAAGCAGGATTTCCTTTTCCCCCTCCAGCTTCCAGAGACTTGATACAAATTTTTTCACCGCTGCCCTGTGGTATGACAAGCAGGAGGATTAATGGCAAAGAACAAAAGTCTTCTTGCTGTTCAACTGATAACTCCATCACAGCAAACTGTGTTTAAATCAATAACTCTGCCCTGAAGTGCCAGGGAACAGCTTGTCTGTGGGGTTCTGAGATGGTTAAAATTCTGGTATGGCACCAAAGGTGTATCATTATATTTCTTCCAAGCTGGCATGAGCACATTTATTCAGTGTGGGTCAGTGCGCGCAAATATGATGGCTACTGTGAGGAAACAGCTCCTCAGTAACAGTCAACACCTGCATATTATTTGCATCAATTTCTTTTTAGCACCTTGTTGAGGCTAGATCGAAGAACAACAATTATTTTCCTGCTTTTCTGAACTTTTGTTTTTTTTAAATTACTTTCCCAACCAGCCACAGATTATACATTTCAAAATTCCTTCAGATTAAAATGGTAGGGTAATATCTGCACATCTTGTATTTGTAGAGTTGTCGATGTTCAAATTAGCAATCTGATCAAACCTAGGGATAAAAACTGTGATTAAAGGTAGTTTGTCAGCAGCACACTTGCTTTGTACCGATTCTGTGCATATTTGTAATTACCTGAGCAGTTAATACAATGAAACAGTTTTTGTCAATCCATGGACTAAAATATAATATCCTTAGAATTTTTGGTTTTGTCAAAATTAATACACTTATTACATTAATCCAAAAATGTCCCTCCTTAGCTCTATTACTGCTGATGTGTATTGCTTTAAAAATGAAGTAAAGACATCTGAATGCCTTTGTCTCCCATATTTTTTTTTGCCATATATGGCAAAACATTAAAATAATGAAACCCCTATATGTTTTAAATGCCTTGCTGCATTGGAACTGGAGGTAGGAATAATTTCTGCAGACTTAGAAACACTAACATGATGTTTCCAGCCCCTGGCTCTCTTTAACAAGTGTAGTACCACTAAACACCTACTAAGCCTGTCCCCTTCAGAGATGAATTTGAGCGGAAATTTAAAACGTGTAGATGGGCACAGAAAACTGCTAGGAGCATGGAGATGGTGAGAAATAAGCTTGTCAATCACTCTCACAGTTTCCCTCTTAACTGACACACATCGCCATTAATGCATTGGTTTTTTTCCCAGGCCCCAGTAATCTATCCAAGGGGAATTAAAGACTGAAAGAAAAAAAAATGCTAAAAGGTAGGCTGCTGCAGTTTACTGACATATGAATATTAATCCTTCGCTCAGGGCAGTGTCTGAGACTACAAGTGCTACTGATATTTGTCAAAATGCGTTTTCTCTTCTCACCTGTAGCCTTGGTCTGTCTCTGAAATAATGATGCTGTTGGTCCAAGTGTTTTGCTGCCATTGAAACAGTGCTGGGCAGGCACAAGGCTGCTGGGGAAAGCGCTGCTCACAGAGCAGTGCTTTGATGAAGTCTTCTCCCAAACGGGCTGTTACTGCAACTAGATCAAGTCATGGCTAGGGCCTCTTTCTTTCAGGACATCTTTTTATGGCAGAAAACAGAAAAGGGCTTTCACGGTGTTAGGATGGCAATGTCCCTCATGGTGAGCCCTGCTGAGAGATGGGGTGCTTTAATGGGTGATCATTTCCTCCTGTGTGTCTTCCTATTTCACTGACACTTCTTGTTCATCACCTGTGAGTATGAAGAACAAACGATTAAACGCAAAAAACCCATCCAAAACACCAAAATGTGTCATTTGGGAGAATAAACTGCACTGATCCTCTTCATTAAAAAGCTGCATAACTGCCAGGTGAGATGAAGAGAAGCCAGAAAAACAGCTCTGATCACAGATGCTATTTAACAAATCCTCCTTTCATCTGTCTGAGTATTTACCTAAGACTTCAGTGACCTGAGTGTGGTTGAGCAGGATGGGCTAAGAGTAAGGAAAGACAAGAATACAATATTAGGATAGAAAACTTCGCTCCTTTAAACACGCTTCAGGGGGTTATTTCAGTTAATTTTGCTTTCTGAGCAATGATTTTAAAAGATTTACATTGTAATGATACAAGTAAGCAGAAGACTAAATCACTGTTCTAGCAATATTAGTTCCTCAATGATTAAATGGTAAAACAACTAAAACAACAACAAAAATTTTGGCATTTAATAACTACAGGTAGAAGAATCAAGTCAGGAGAATGGTAGACCTGGATACATCAAGAACAAAAGCTTGGTTTCTTGGTGGAAGTCCATTATTGCAGTTGGAATGATGTTCATGACTAGGACCCCTTTCTTTCCAAACAGGTTTTTATGACAGGAAATAGAAAATACCTTTTGCAGCATTAATAAGATGGTGATATCCCTCTTGATGACCCATAAACACACCATTTAATACAGTTAAATTGATACTTAAGACTGCAAAAATATCATACGCTCCACTTCCGTTTTGGAAAGCAGGTATTTAAACAGATGTATTTAAAAGAAAAAGTAATGTACTAACTCAGATTATTCTAAATTTAGGAGCTAAAATGTGGATATGTTTATCAAAAATGTGGCTTGTTCCATAACGAATGCAGAAAAATTAACCGCCATTCTGGTTTAAAAGGGACTTTCTTTGGTTTTTTCACCCAAAAGCATTCAATTATCCTAATTGCATTGCCAGTAGTGGCACATAAAAGGGAAAACCTTAAGCAGTGAGGGGAAGAACCAGCAGTATTCTGAGCGCTGCAAAAAGATAAGGTGTTTTACACCTTTGTCACAGCCTGGAAACAGAGTGTGGCAATTAGCAGCTGCTGAACGCAAGGTGTCATTTTCAAGGAGGAAAAAGTTGACATGGCTATAAAGTTAAAAACCACACAGAAAACCCATTTCCCTCAAACTGTCAGCGTTACCTATGTGTGTCTACGCTACTAATGAACCGCTGACCTTCTGCCAAGGCAGCTTGCCGTGGTCACAGCAACACTCACGAGATAAAGATCCCAGGGTTATTGCAAATTTCGATGGAGACACACAGGGCCCTGTAACAAGCTTAATTTTGTGAGAAGGGGAGAAATCTGAATGGATTTCCATAACAGAAAGCAGGGAGGGGGAATGAAATTAGGCATTTTAGCCGGATCAGGATGCTGGAAATAGCCTCAGTGATGAGGACTGTGCAAATAAAATCAACAGGGATTTACAGCCCTCCAGCTAAAATTGCAATTTTTCACCAGGCATGCAGTGCATGGCTCCAGGAGCCAGTAGGCTTCCAGGTCAATCTCCTTCAGACACCTGCTCTGTTCTATTATAAGAACACCTTTAAAAATAAAATACACAAAAAAAAAAACCTCAAAACAAACCTGAAGAATGAAAAGTTACCACCCCCAACAGCAAATTGAAAGAAAAAAANAAAATCATTTTTCTTTGGTCAGAACTAAAAAAACAAACAAACAAAAACAAAAAACAAAAAAAAAAAAACCCAAACAAATACAAACAAACAAACAAAAACCCCACAGACAAAGCAACCTAGCTATACCCATACTGGCTGAAATTCAAGAAAAGAATCAGCTTGTAATACACAAAGATAGAAAATTCAAAAGGAATGGATTAGCTTCAAAGCTAGGGCAAGTAGAAATATCTGTCCAAGGATGGCCATCCTCTATGCGACGAATTTTAACACATGCATATCTTATATGCATGTGTTAAAATATATGTCTATACATATTTTATTTCAT
>WBMY01001822.1:37694-49200 GCA_013397315.1 Donacobius atricapilla | reverse complement strand
TTGGATGATATTCTTTATATCTTGAGCTTAAATGCTGTAAGATGTTTCTTGATGTTTCTAAATGCTATACTTCATACCCCAGAAGTGGCAGTTTTTCAATGGAATATTTACAAAGTGTTTCAATATTTCTGTAGGATGCTTTGTGACATAAAAAATTTTATTATTCTGAAATCCTAGTCAGCCATGGATTTAGGATCCCAAAGCAGGGACTGAAATAAATATGTTCTTTAGAGAGGGAAAAAGGAGAGAGAAAAAAAGGATTAAATAATAATCTTTCAAGGGTTTTTTTATTTTAAATTAAAATGCATGATTTAGACCATATTTCAATTATCAGCTCAACGTTTCTCTTTAAGCAAATGACTAGAGTTAACGAGTGAGCTACTACATATTGAATACATTGATTTTCTGCTTGGTGTAAACTCTAAATAGCCGATTAGAAGGCTGTGAATCAGGAGGACTCAGTGTACCTAATATACCCAGCAATAAATTACAAGCTGAAAGCTGTACAAATCTTTGAAGAAGAAATGTATTCCAAGCACATGACTATGAAACTTAAATGCATAAATATTAACGGCAAACCTGCCCTATCTACCAATTTAAGAAACAGTGCACATTTTGATATGCATATCCAGCTAATGCAGAAAACTATTGTGCTTAAAGGTATAAAGATGCCTCAGACTTATTTAAAGAAAAAAAAAATATTTCTGTGAAATTAATACAATGAATAGGGGGGTTCACCATGTGCTTTTTTGTCCTTCCTCATCATCATCACTCAGGCTTACCTGGTGTCATGTTTGCGCAAAACGTTTCATTTTGATTTTGAACACTGCTTTAACTGGGCAAAAGTCATACTTGCAGTAATGTTGTCAGACCTGAGCATAAAGGTTTAATTCAAGGTTTGTACAAACAGATGATCTAGATGAGCTGTACTGAACAAAAGGCAAATAGCTGTCCTTTCTTTAAAGATGGGATAGTACCTGACAAAGATAAACTGGTGATAGGAACTGTTATGCCCAAGTCCCTTTGAGCTACCTGTCTGTTTGTCACATCCTTATTCTTCTTTTAACTGTCTGGCTGTCCATCTACTTTAATTAGTTGCCCATCTGTACCTCTTGGTCCTTCCTAATAGCTGTATCTGTCTATTTGCTACATCGGGTTATGTTACATCCCTCTGATCTGTGCAAAGACGGTATCCATCTATCATACACATACAGTACTTCTGCTGTGTCACTCAAAGTCAACTTCAGCTTTCTTTTTAATGTCTAAATGGATGTCTGTTGATAATTTTTTAATTCCTTGGGACAGGAACATTTTTTTTTGCTTCATGTAGCTGCATTACTTATCACTTATTCCCGTCCATAATCCTGACATGGAGACCTTCTTTTACTACAATAACTGTTGTGCATTAGTAGGAGTTTTCAGATTAGGGACGCACTTCATCTGTCAAAACATGTGGGTTGTTCTATGTTCTCTCTGCTTTTCTTCTGCTGTACAAATATTGTGAAGAAAGAAGTAGAGCTGGGGAAATATTTTATTTTAGTATTTCCAAACTAATTAATTTAATATTGAAAAATAACATNTCATATACATGCCTGGTTTTAGCTATAAGAGTTCAAAAGCTCAGACTCTCAAAGTCGGTCCTAATAGAACAAAATTTCAACTTCTTTTTTCCTCTTCTTCTCCCCACTGTGAATGAATCTGAGCATCCTGGAAAATACAGGAGGAGTCTACACTTAGCTGTTTTGGGAAGCTTATAGGTTATGGGTTTTTTTCTGATGTCCAAATTAATGTAAAATTACAGTTGTTTGTCAGGGATGGAAAGGCAACTAATATATATTTGAACAACAATTGCATTTCCTATCTTTAGAATATTCAGCTGCCTACTGTGTATGAGTAAGCTATCAGTCCTTTTCAGAAGGACTTAAAAAATAGAAAAAAGAAAACCTAAAAAAAAACCCAACCCTGAAAAACAGCAACCCAGAAAGTCCAATCAGTGTAGAGGCTTTTGTTCACATTTTCAGTTCTATTTTGCTAGGAAAAAAAAATATCTAGCAAGTTGTACAATGCTGTTTTCAGTGGTTCTCAGTATTTCTTTGACTGCAAGTTACAGCCTGACAAAGCCAGAATTAATTCATGTGTTTAATGCTTTGTGCATCTTGGACTGGGGCTGAAAGAGAATATCAGGAGGGGGATCACAAAAGTATGTCAGAATTATTTTGCTAAAATGCCAAAGACTATCCATCAATCACTGCCTGGCAGACGACATTAAACTCAAACATTCATAATAAAGACATTGAGTAAAACTAGAAACTGGTGAGCCACGCAACTTCTTGTGGCTTAGGCAAATGTTCCCACTGGCAATATTTATCTTATTTTCCCAGTCTTTGTCTGTATTTTCCCTTTGTTTGTGGCTTGAACTCCTCTGACAGGGTGAGTCTGAATCCACCTGATACGTACTCTGTGTGAAAGTTCGGACCCTCTCAGACAAGATCTAATCAAGATTTTTTCACCTCTTTTGTTTTTCCTTTGTCCAGCTTAGAACACCAATAAGGCCAGGGAACAAGCAAGACAACATGTACTCACATTGTAAGAGATCTGCACAGCTCATGACACAAGGAGATGCTGGTCTGCTGTTGAGGTAATAAAATGCTGAATATATAATAAACTTTATTAGCTAAAATGCCCCTATGAATCACAGCTTCAGAAAAGCAGGAAAAAAGAAACAAGAGGCTGGAGCTGGCCCTGTAAAGTCTCTCCTACCCCTGAAATTGTCAGCTCCATGTACAGATACTGAACACAAATGCCTTCTCTGGGAAAGGTAAAGTCCAGCTGCAACAAGCAGACCCACACAGGAGAGTTTGATTGGGAAAAAAAAGGGCGGGGAAATAAAAGAAAGAAAAAGAGAAAAGAAATATAAAAGAAGGCAGAAAAAGAAGGAGGGGAAAAAAAAAGAAAAAAGAAGGAAAGGAAAGGAAAGTTCAGGGAAGTTAAGTTCAGGGAAGGGAAAGAAAGTTCAGGGAAGGGAAGTTCAGGGAAGGGAAAGAAAGTTCAGGGAAGGGAAGTTCAGGGAAATTCAGGGAAGTTCAGGGAAGTTCAGGGAAATTCAGGGAAGGGAAGTTCAGGAAAGTTCAGGGAGGTTCAGGGAAGGCAAATGCAAGGCAAGGCAAGGCAAGGCAAGGCAAAGGAAAGGAAAGGAAAGGAAAGGAAAGGAAAGGAAAGGAAAGGAAAGGAAAGGAAAGGAAATACTGAAAGTAGGAAACAAGTGTTCAAACATCTAGTATGTTCAGATTTTTTCTATTTTTCCCTGGGAATATTACTTAAATATTTACATCCATTTATTGAGTTTCTGAATAAGAGGTACCATCACACTGCAGGACTGGGTTCTGATGTGACACAAAAGTGGCACATTTTCTTTGAAGCTGAATGGACAATACTGTTGTGCGGAAAGTCAGCAGTTGAAATTATTGTGTTCAGGCTTTTTGCCTCAAGTTATGCAGATAAACAGTTAATTATAGATGCTAAAAATAGGGATTTGTGAACAAAATTAAAAGGGCAAAATCTAGTTTGAGATAGATAAGGAAATCAGATTTGTATTTAGTTAGAAAATAAAAGGAAACAAATGCGTACAATTAGTCAGGCATTTGTTTGCATTCTACTATATTTTTTTTTTAATTATCTAGCAACAAATTGGTCTTATCTCTGATGGTACATGTGAGATTGCACCTTGATTGTACAATGGTTGCTGCATTTTCTGGAACAGGCACATCTGCCAATTCCCCTGGATTTCACTGTTACACAACTGCTCCAGACCATCCTGAGAATAACTCTCAAAAAGGAAGCTTTTTATTTATTACTTTTTAATATTTTGTTAGTTGGAGACTTTTTTTTTTTTTGAAAGTTAGTATTTTTTTTGTGATAAAGTTTTGAAAGGTTAACTAAACAACAGCAAAAACTGAGTATCTTTTATGAATATGTGTTTAATTTCTGAAAATACAAGTTTATAAATATTTTTAAAAATTAAATTTATTTGTTAAGAAATAACCTGATAAAATGATAAAAAATATATGATAAAAGACTTTTTTTTTTCTTACAGGGAAACTTTTCTCTTCTCCTAGTATGTGTCTGACTGCAACAGAAATGTGTTAATATTTCCCAGTTAGATACCGCTTTAAGACTCCACTAAGATATTACCTGTGCCTGAGGATTAGTTCCGATCGATATTTCACATTCTATAAAGACACACTAGTTTTAGATTTATTTTGCCAGTTTTCTGGCCTGATATTTCCCCCCATCCTTCCCTACTATTTCTCTGTGAAATGACACACATCTCTTAGAAATATTGCCAGGGGAAAGACAGCTTGACTGCCTTCTCCTCTGTTCTCACTGCCTCCCAGACTCACAGCCTCTTGCCTTCTCTTCTTGTAAAGAGCATCCTGAACTCCAGAAACTGAGCTTTCCCTCATGCTGCAGAGGTCCTGACACTCAGTCTGCATAGCTCTTATCTGTCCTGCACAGAAGGAGGGAGGGAGAGATGTGAGAGACTATTTTTTGCAGTTCAAAGTCACGTTTCCTTTATGTGTTATTTTTCTCCCCCCTTCCCTTTTTTTAAATTTACTGTTGTTTGTTGTGGTTTTTTTTGGTTTTGTTNGTTGGGGTTTTTTTTGGTTTTTTTTTTTTTTTTTTTTTTTTTTTTTTTAATTTTATTCTTTTTCCACACCCCAAGAAAGGACAAATAGTTTTGATTAACATTCAAAAATGTTGTCAATTTTTAATGAAAGTGTAACCTCCAACCATCAAGTTTGCACAAACTGGAGACAAGGTTGCAAAATGAATGCTAATATCCTTGGCAGGCTTTGGCTGGATTGCCCTTCCGTGAACTTCTCTTGTTGTTAATTTGTTATGTCAACCCATATTAGCAGGTTTCGGAAGCCTAAACTGGCGAGAGTATCAGCCTTAAGGAGCCAGAGTACATAAGAGTTTGCTGTTACTGATATGATTATGTAGTTGTGCACAAAGCTTTGAGGTCTGGGTCCTTCAGCACTGTACATCCAGCAGACCTAAATCTTGCCAGATGGTCTTTCCCCAAAGGGGCCTATCATTTAAGTGTAAAATGAGAGACCAGAAGTGAGGCTGGGAAAGGGAGGAGGTGGAGATGTATGCAGGTGAGATTTAGTTACATAAAGAAGAGACTACCCTTTCTACAGGCACATGTGACTGGCTGCATAAGTGCCTTAGATGTATTTCTAACAAGCCATTGCTGTGTAGAGCGAAAGAAGAATTTGAAAGAACTGGTGACATGGCTTTGTAGGTATCCATGAAGATGTTCCCTGAGCACAGAGGGAGGAAATTGTAAATATGGTGTGGGAAAATTTGATCAGTGGAGCAGCAAAGGTTGACGGTGCTGGCATTGCAGTGAATATTCCATTATACATGAAATATTGTTTTTGTTTTTGCTTTTGTTTTGGTTTTGGTTTTGGTTTTGGTTTTGGCTTTGGCTTTGGTTTTGGCTTTGGTTTTGGCTTTGGTTTTGTTTGTTTGTTTGGGGGGGGATATTATTATTTATTTATTTTATTCTATTCTATTTTATTGAGCTCCATGTGAAAAATCACTGGGTAAATTGCCTTTTTCTGAGGGAGTCAGTACCTCTGTACTTGCTTGGAATGTTCCTAATGTATGAAATAGTCAGGCAGCTTCACAGAAAATTAATTTTAAATGAATCAAACACAAATATTTTGCAATGTAGCACAAACTGCATCTTTCCTTTACTCATGGAATCATATAAGTGGGTTATTTAATAGTGAGTGGAAGAAGTAAGAACAAATTTATTTAATAGTGAGTGGGACAAGTAAGGACAAATTAGTGTATCATTTTATAAAACGAGCTGTGAATGGGTCTTCAACTCTCTTGAAGATTATTCTGAACACAAAAAATATCAACTTAAATTCTACCTGACTGCAGTTCATCATGGTGCTATCACTCTCACCTGTGTGATGCTTCTGCATGTGTCTGTGTGCGTGCGTATGTGTTTACACACAGAGCCTTTTTTTCTGAAATAAGTGACCCCAACTCTGCAGAAATGCAGTCAGTGATGGTGTGCAGTACAGTGGCTGTTTCATTGTGCAGATGGCTGCTGCTTGGAGAAGGAGCAGAGAATAATTCTGAAGCTAACTGAAAGGTGAATGGCCCAGTTCCGCAATTGCAGAGGCCTATGAAGGTACTCTCTAGGCCTCTGTTTCTTTCCCCTTGCCAAGAAAATGTTACACCTGCACTGGTTGAAAGCACATATCAGTATAATACAAATCAGATGTCGAATGAAAGTAAGAAAAGGGGACCATTTTGCAGTGTGAATACATAGCCTGCAATGTTCTCTATGCAGCGTTTAAAGGACAGAACTACTCATACTACCCAACATATGGCTTGTGTATATAAACACATGCACCTGGTTATGGACGCCTGTGTACCTGTCTGGATAAAGCATGAATGCATGACAGATTTTCACACAAAAGAGGAAGGGAGAAAAAAAAATTAAAAATAAAGGTCATGAAATTTGATCATTTCCATATTTAAGGTTACTCTAAGCAGTCTGCAAATAACAATGTACTTTAGTACCCTGCTTTCACTTTAGTCTCATTTAATAAAAACCTATGAAAGATTATTCCTGAAGTCATTATCTTTGACTGTCGAGAGCATAGATCATGCCTAAGTGACTGAAGCGCCAGGAGAACTCTCAATGGGATACTGCTGAAGATCTGATATATGTCTTTTGGTATCCATCGGAGTCAAAGGACATGCAGAGGAAGAGCGATGATAACTTTGAAGAATGGGGTGTGTTCCACAGGCAACCAGGATCATGAGCCTACGGCAAGCTCAGGATGGCTGAATGATGTTCGTGTCGAGCACTGCTGATTCCAGAACAGTGTTAATGGAATGCTATAGGTGACTCCTTCTACCCATTAATCCTGTTTGCTTTGCAGATTGTCTTCAGGGGTGGGGTGAACTGCATCCTTATGCTTTGCATTGGGAGTAGAGACACCAGAATGAGTATAAAGGGTTGCTCATGTTGTCATGGTCCCGTTTGAGTGAAAATTCCCTGAGATAGCTGACATGTACGAAAAAGAATCCAGCCAAATCTGTCTAAAGTGACTGAAATCTGGAGAGTAGAAAACTCAGTAGCAACAGGACAGAAAATCAGATTTGAATTATAGAAGTTAGAAAGTCAGCAAGTTTGAGAGTAAGAATGTAGAGAAAAGGGTTCTTATGTATGCGAAAGGGAAGTCTAACAAAAGAAAAAGATGTAAAGATGTTGCCTGCATAACTAGGGCTCTGAGAAAGCCTGTACTATATACACAGAGAATCATGGTATAGTGGATGTAAAATTGCTCACCTGGGTCAAACAGGTCTGATATCATTTTCAGGTGCACCTAGTGGAAAACCTACATCTTTTACCGTGGTGAAGCAAACGACAGGAAACATCCAGAGGCGTCTATCTGCGTGGATAGGGTTACACCACAGACACTCAGAGGTGCCTGACATGAACAGTTTCCTCCAGATTCTTTGGAAGATGTGAAACAAAACAAAATTAAATTGAGTATATGTATTATTCACAAGTTTGCTAAAGAATGAATTATTTTTTGACCCTTTACTCCTGCTGTAATAACTGCAAAAGATGTTGAAGACCTCAGGTTCTGCATTCTGTGCTTGTCTCCTCTGAGAGTTACAACATAATTTAAAATGGTCATGACACTCTGTTTATCAGTTTGATTATCCCCAAAATACTTATAATGATACTTAGATTCTTCAAGGAGTCTTGTGAATTGAAGCCTGGAAAGGTCTTTGAGGTCTGGAAATGTAATATACTGTCTCAATCCAACATATCATCGTTCAATTACAGTTATTTTGCTCCCTTTATCCTCCTCTGCCAGCATTTTTTCTGAGTTCTGTGCTTTGTTTAGGTTTTGTTTCTTTGGGGTTTTTTTGGGGGAAATTTAGTGGGTGCTGTTATTGTTTTGTTGTTGCTTGGTTGGTTTGGTTGGTTGTTTAAATGAACATATGAGGCTCAATTATATTTCCTCTAGTCACTTTTGATTAGAATCTGTTAAAATATTTGATAAAATATTTTNCAAGCTGTGCATTCTGAGAATCAGTCTTAAAGATACAGAACACAATATACAGAACAGATGATTGGGGATACAAGCATCATAAAGTCACTCTAGGACAATGAATTATACATATAATGGTCCTTACTGTTGTAAACTTTTGTATCTAACTATCTGTTGTATGTATCAAATGAGCAAACCTTGATTCTTTGGAAGAGAAAACAAAGCCTCACCCTTTCTTACACTGCCTATTCTCAACACGTATTATAAATAGAATCATGGAATGTCATGTTGGAGGGAGCTTGAAAGATCATTTTAGCAAGGGTTTCTCGGCAAAAGCATAACCTAGAAAAGATGGTCCACCTCTCTGTCCAGCTGAATTCTAAAAGTGCCTAATGTTGAGAAAATCACCACTTCCCTTAGGAAATTATTTCAAAGGCTGCTTGTTCTCATAGTGAAAAGCCTCTCTCTTGTGTTCAGCTGGAATTTCCCTGTAATATTACTGCTTATATTTTTCATGTGACTCCTTGTAAAAATGCAGTATCTATCTTCTCTGTGGCTACCCTTTAAAGGTTGGAACATGGTGATAAGGGGTCCCCTAAGCCTTCTTTTCCCAGGTCTGAACACACCTCTCCCAGCTTTTCCTGAGATGAAAGGTAACCCAACTCTGTGCTCATCTTTGTCGCCCTTCTCTGGACCCTCTCCAGTCTGCCCACACACTTTTTGTTTAGTGGAGGCTAAAACTGAACACAGTAGTCCAGGGGTTGCCATACAAGCACTGAATAATTTGGGATACTGACTTAAATATCTCTGCTGGTAGTTCAGCTCAGCATCCTGACAGCTTTCCTTGCTGCTGCAGCACACTGTTCACTATCATTCTTTTTGTTCACCAGGACCTGCAGTCCTCTTCCCATAGAGCTGCTTCCCCGCCTGGGAGATCCCAGTTTGTGCTACACTCAGGGGTCATGTTTTCACATGGGCAAGACCTTGTCAAATTTCATACGGCTCCCTGTTAGCCACCTCTTCCAGCCTACCCAGGTCATCCTGCAGGGTATCTCTCCCTTTCAAAGTGTTGGCTTCCCTACTCAGTGTGGTGTCATTGGCAAACTTCGACAGGGTACACTCAATCCTCATCTTCCACATCACTTGTGAAGTTATTGAACAGTGTTTGGCCCAATATCAATCCCTGGCAGATCCTAGCTGTAGCAGGTTGCGATTTTGAAAAGGAGCTGTTTACCACCAGCCTCTGGGTGTAACCTCCCTGCCGCTTTCCCACCCAACACACAGACTCCTTGTCTCCATCAACACATCAGTTTCTCCAGGAGGAATTTGTGGGAAACCACAAAGAATGCAGGAATACCAGTACACAATGTTCTCTACTCACCCCACATCAGGTGTGCAGGTTATTTTGTCAGAGAATACTATCAGGTTTGTCAAGCACAATTCTTAACTTCTGTGGAATTACAAATTTACTAGCTGAGATACAGGATTAAGAATATCAAATCCCAGGACATATTCTCCATTTAGTTATTTTCTTGCTGTGCATAATCCAACAAATCACTTAATCTCTTTATACTTCATTTTAGCCATCTCTAATTATTATTATTAAGTAAGTATTAAAAATATCCAGAGCTGTTGATCCTGGTAAGAGTCCTGTTGTTTTAGGTAGTGTACAAAGATTTGGTAAGTGACTTCCTGAGGAGTTTGCTGGTTAAGAAACATGCCAAAGAAATTCCCAGGAGAGGGATGCTGTAATGCTTTTTAGCTGTTCGAAGATTTTTAAATGCATCAAGTTCTCTATAGATACAAAGCATTAATTTTCACACTAGAATGTATGTGGATAAGGATAGATCCAGAAAATCACATTGTTCATAAAACAGACACACATACATACCATCCTCCCCATGTTTTCAGAACATATTTCTACAATTGCATATAAATTTTCCCCTTATTCTGTAATCATGACAGTAAATGAATTACCATAAATAAACTAGACACGGGGATTGGTGCATAAAGTTGTCCTAGCTGCATACAGGGTCTGACCTTGGAACAAATACTTTACATCGGTGATGATTCTATCTGCTGTTGATGAATCACAACTCCTGCTTATGTTTAATCACTGCTGACAGTAACAGCTGACAGCTAGTTAGGAAGGAAAAAGTCCTCAGCAACTAATCCTTTCCTAAAGAAGAAAATAAAACTCTGTATATGACTGGTTTTGCATACAGACAGAGTGACTGGAAGGATGATATGCAGATTTTTATATACTAAATAAATACTTTGCCTGCTTTCTCCCTTTAAATAGAGGTAATTTTTTTTACTCATTTTCACTCTTCATTATGATTTCAGTACTGTCTTTGGAGATTTTTTGATTAGCTATATCATCAAGCAAAACAATTGAAATTTATTTGCAAAATGTAATGAAAGAATGCTATTTTAATTTTGTATTTGAAGAACATGTAGAATTTGTAAGGATACTTTTATTTTCAGATCCAATTAACTATAATATTGATGGGCAGTTTTCAGAAAGGAAGCTTTAATATCAAAGGCTGTTTTGTGTCTGATTTTTTCAGTCTTTATGTTCTTGTGCATCAATTTACTTCCATTACTTGCACATGAAAATCAGTGGGACTAGAGGACTGTAGATTTTATTTTGTGTGAGCAACAACTAAGAGAGTTTGCTCTGTATTGTGAGATTGCATCTCTCAGATGGAGAATTAAATTTCTCATGTCCAAGGTTTTTTCATATGTGCATTGTTTGTGTGATGAGGGTAATTATTAATTTATTTGCCTTAGCATTTACAATGTGGGGAAAAGAAAAACTATGAAGTATTTTTCATCACAAAAGCATGTAATAAAAAAACAAAAAGCAAAGGATGTATCTCGCAGTTAGACAATTTCTAGCAGTGAGGTGATACAATCTGTTTATTTCTGCAGAATATAGGGCTGGAACAAGAAGAAAATGAGTGGTTTAACTATTTAATGCTGCAGGGAATCACAGTATGACTATTCATCTGATTTTTCTTTTCCTTGTGTGCAAGACAGACTGCAACTCTACAAAAATCATGTTCAATGAAGAAAAGTCACACAGATAATAGACTATTCCTCTTTTTTCCTAGCCAGTGCTGGCTAGGTTGAGTACCATGCTACCATCACATTTGAGGGGTCTTTGGAGCAGAGCTGCCACACATACAGGTAGGTCAGTCTGGAAAAATTTAGGGGTTCTTTACATAGGTGGTCAGGCAAGAATTAGTATTTTAGCACAGGATATAGTAAAGGAGTCCAATTTACACCAAAATTCAGTAATGCAAGTGTTTTTGAAAGGAAACAAGCTTTTTTGGAGGATGTTTAGAAGACACAGTGAAGCACTAATACTGGTATCTATGCTTAGCCCTATAGAGTTGATTATT
>WBMY01001822.1:20338-37069 GCA_013397315.1 Donacobius atricapilla | reverse complement strand
TTTTTGTTCTTTTTTTTTTTTTTTTTTTTCCCTAGCATTGTAAATATATTCTGAATCTGGTCAACTGTTTTTCCAGATATTTCTGAGACGTATATCAAGAAGCCTGACTGACAAAGGGCACTTAAATTACTCTTGTTGGAGATACGCTTTTCTTAACACGAAATATAAAAAGGCATCTGCTTCGGAATAGGCATAGTGTAATACAGATACCATGAATGGATGTTTGTGTATAGGCGTAACAATGTTTTTCTTTGATATTGGACATGGAAAGAATATTTGCAGCTCTTACCAAGAAATCCAGACCACTGGGGGAAGTACCCGAGTTAATTGTGTGTTAAGGATAGCAAGAGTAATAAAGACAAGCTGATAAACATTGTCTATTCGATTTCTTAAGTAAAAATGCAAGGTGGATAGGGATACTAAAAATAATCAAAATAGACCTTTTTTTTCCTCCATTATTCATTAGAACTTACTTCTATCTTCTGCCACCTTTGGAGCCAGGTTATTACCTTGGACAGTGTTTATACATCTGAACATTGGAACATGTGATACCACTGATTTCTGGTGAAGGTCAATTATATTTTACAACGAGAGTGATACACTGAAGAAAATTGATTTTGTTATACATTTGCAAACAGGTTATTCATAGGAAACATATCCAAAGATAAATATTAATCCATATTGCACTCCTACATAGCTAAGCAAAATGGAAGGAAAACAGGCAAAAGAATGAAGGAAGGAAGGAAGGAAGGAAGGAAGGAAGGAAGGAAGGAAGGAAGGAAGGAAAAGAGAGAAAGAGAGAGAGAAAGAAAGAAAAAGAATGAAAGAAAGAAAGAAACAAAGAAAGAGAAAGAAAAAGAAAAAGAATGAAAGAAAGAAAAAAAGAAAGAACAAATTATTAAATTATTCCTGTGAGACTCTAAAGCAAGGCTGAATCTCTCTGTGCCTTAGTACATTATTTCTCATAATTTTACCTAAAATGATATCCTGAAAAAATTATTCTTATTAATGCTCTCTTCATTTCCGCAGGGGGCATAAAAATAACTGATGAGCATGAGAATATAAACCGTATGGTTAGTGAGGCAGAGGTGATAATTAGAACATGCTGTACTATGCAGTAAACAAAGCTATTATGAACGATAGAGTTCTTTATAGAGTATTTAAAAGGGGGATGGAAATAATATACTTTCCCCTGACTAGCTTAAAAGCTTTGTCTGTAGCTACCATGAAAAATAATAAAAAGAAAGGAGAAGGGGATGTGGAGTTAATCACTCAAAGTGTTGGTTTCCAGTTAAAAATAACTGCAAATATTATCAATACTTATTTGATTCCACATTTTATGTGGAATTTAAGTATAGCACATCATTTATGTATAGCATATTATTTGCGTCTCATTAGTCATAGGTTTGGACAGGATAAATCATATTAGAATAGCAAATACAAGGTTGTGGGAGAAAAATACTACAGATTTATTTTGCCAGTAGGATTATCTGATTGCCATTTTACAAGTTTTTCTGTTTTCAATGTCAAATATATACTTTCTAAAGGCAAGTCAAGTTCATACTTTCTAAAGGCAAGTCAAGTTCATTTTGACAAGGGGAAAATCCAGCCTGGAATTTAATCTTTCAAGGTTTTTTCTCTCCTGATTGTGAAGGTTACATGGTTATTGGATATTGAGGTTACTACCACCAAAGGTTATGTCCAGTGTAACCACACTGCAGTACTTTAGCATAGCTCTGATGTCTTTAGCAGTACACAATTATAAAATACCTCATATGCAATTAAAGTGCCCATTCTGAACTAAAAGTATATGTCACAAAAAAGTAGGGCTCTGCATCTTGAAATATGCTATAGATTGAATCTTGACCAATATAAAACCAAATCAGCCCCAAACAGAATACAACCAGCCAAACAATAAAATCTTAAATTACATATGTTTGTCTTACCTGTTTGAGATCTGTTCCACCTTTTTTTTTTAATTCATTCTTACTTTTTTAAAAGAAAAAATCTATATTCAAAAACATGAGTCAAGACGATTAAAGACCAGTCAGCATGAACTTAAAAGTCAAGCTGATCTTACTGTTACAATAACAGGGATGAATGGTTTTTTGGATGAAGCAGAGAGGATGAGTCCAAACACATTACTGTGCTGCACCACTTCTGCAACAGAAAATGCTGAGCCTCTGGAGTCATGATCTGGGAAAGGAGACATTGGTTCTTTCTACATACCTATACCTGCTGGTGATACGTGCACAATCTGGTTGCCTCCTGCCTCAACAGTAGAAGCATGGATTCTACATCCCATATACAGCTGAACATCTCTTTATGTGTTACTAAGTGAAATGCAGATGAGAAGTACGAAACCTTACACAAGGAATGCTTCTCTCCTATCATTTCCAGGAAGCTTTGGTTTTCAAGAAAACATAAAAAACTCCACAAACTAAGAGATATGTTTCTACCCTGTAGTGCATAGATAAACTAAAAACCTTAAAATTTTTACTACGGGTATATTACATCTGGTGTCCTTATTAATATTCATCTAAATGTTATAAACCAGTGAAAAAGTATTCCCAGAATAATCTTTCATTCCCAATGTCTTTATTTTTTCCATTATGTTCCTGGTGGGATTTTTACCCCGACATCCCCCTAATTAGGGGTTTTCTGTCTCTCACAGTCCCGTACCAGGGCTGAAAGATGAGACGGATCCTGCAGCTCGGTCTTCAAAGCTGTTTATTCTGTTTCTTATCTCAAGGTCTTANTTTTTTTTTTTTTTTTTTTTCCCCTCATCTCTCAGGGCTTTCTTTGAGACTGTGAACTAAATAATGGTGCATAAGCAGACCCATGGCAGCAGTAAGATGAGGAGAACTACCCTAAAGTTAATACACATTCATGACCAAATGTGACCACTTGAAATAGAGAGGAAGATGGAACTTGTATTTCTGAAATCCTAAGGGACTTTCCTTAGGCTTACAGGGGACTTCTACCCTTCACTCAGGATTTAGAGCCACAACTCACTCCTAAAAGTGTGTTCTTCATAAATGAAAGGTGAGTGAAATAGATACATGGCCTGCAGGGAAGCTCTAAGAAGATCAAAGGACTGGGAGACTCAAATTTGCTTCTTTTCTGCTCCAAGGTATCAAGTCAACCTTACTAAGTACAAGTAAGCCCAAACACCAGTTCTGTGGATTTCATTGAGGGGGGCAAAAAACTCACTCTGAGCTTTAATTACAGGAAGAAAAAGATCTGGCTTCAATTACCCCTTCATGATCTTAACATTTTTTTCTAAGGGCCATTTTGTATGAAATTCTGATGGTTGGTGTATAAATGACCTTCATGGCTTTAAAAGAACATTCCCATAAAATATTCAGGCCACAAATTCCTGATAGAATCTCAGAGTGTTCTTGAAACATATCCATAAGATTGACCTGCAAGCACTATGTGGTGGGAAGCAATGTTTTCTTTTACAACATAGCAGTGGGATGTGAATGATGGTTTTATCTCTTTGGCACATGGCCTTCAATTCATTTGCCTTCTTGGGAGATAATTCTAACTATTGTGTTATTGAGTATTCTTCGGTACATATTCTTTGAGTTTCTTTCTTGAAGTTATTCCACTTTGGAAGATAAAATGAAATATTCATCAAGCCAGACAGAAAGAATGAATAAGCAAGATTCTTTTGTGTGTTGGGTTAGGTGGTCATGTGGGAGATGAACACATGGGTTCTGGTCCCTGCTCCAATAAATACTTAATATATATCAATGTATAACTCTGGGAGCAAGTCCTTCACACAAGACAGGCACAGACATGCATGTTTTGTGAATCTCAGGAGGATTTAAACATAAAATAGATATCTCACTCTGTCTAGACCAGATTTCTTGCCATAGTCAGAGCAGAACTTTAGCTACCAAGGGAACTTCTCTGCCAGAAATACTCATGAGTTTGCAGCACAGCAGCTTTGAAAATCTGAACTTTAAAAATGTGTATCTGAGATTTTAGTGGACTTACTTCTAGGTGCTTTCATTTTTCTGCTGTTTTTATTAAATTTATTTCCTCATAAGACATAAAATTTTGTGTTGGATTGAAGAGTTGAACTTCCAGCTACTGAGTAAAACCATGGTAGAATACACAAGTACCTTCCCTAGCTAGGTGTACAGAGAATGTAACTGTAAGGAGGAACAATTACATTACTATGTTATGAAAAGAACTTTCCCCTGTTCCGCTGCCCAGGGAGTCCCCATTACAGTCAGAGATGGAACCTGCCTACACAGCTGAATGTCCAGGGCATCGCTACTGTAGCTACAGCCACGTACATGTGAGATGACGGGCAATTGCCTTTCTGTTTGCAGAAGACATTTAACGGTTTTGCTACCTAACATCACAGAAGGTCAGCAGGGAGATGGATGGTGATAGACTAACAAGCAAAATTGTTCCAACAAAGCATCTGTGAGCAACTGCTTGATCAAAATGACAGACATCAATCAGAATAATAACTTCAAATATGAGATTTTCAATTAGCGATGGAACATAAATAAATGCGTCTGGAAAATAAGCATAAGGGATTTGGGAAGGAGACAGCACATACATAACAAAAGAAAGAGAGAGGCAGCAGGAGGAGAAGTGGACTGATATACATGAAGGTATGTGCACAGAAGCAGATTTACAAACAGGTCTGCTGGGAGATGCACAGATAAACAGAAGTATTACAAATATTGTCTCTGGCTTGCATACAGGAAATTCTTGCTAGAGTTTTACATAGATCTTAAACTACATTTTGCATTTAAAGGTAAAAATAAAACAAACAGACAAAACAACAAAAAAACAACCAACCAAAACAAAAACCCCAAAAAACCAACAAAAACCAACCAACCATAAAAAAAAACAACAAAAGCAAAACTACTTTCTGCTATATAGTCGCTTCCCTTCCAAAATTTTCTGTAACATGAAACTGTTTCTAGGACATAATTTGCACTGGTAAAGCTGCACCTTGAATATGGTTTTCAATTTTGGGCCTCTCATGACAAGAAAGATATGGAGGTTCTGGAGCATATCAGAGAATGGTAATGGAACAGGAGTAGGCTCTGGAACACCAGTCTGATGAGGAGTGGCTGAGGGAGCTGGAGGTGCTCAGCCTGAAGAAAAGGAGCCTCAGGGGAAATTTCTGTTTCTGCACAACTCCCTGACAGAAGGAGGCAGCTAGGAGGGTTGGGCTCTACTCCCAGGGAACAAGAGACAGGACAAGAGGACAGAATTTCAAGCTGTGTCGGAGCAGGTTCAGGTTAGATTATAAGAAATATTTTTTTCACTGAGAGGGTGGACAGGCTCAGTATCAGGCTACCCATGAATGCATTGGAATTCTCATCCCCAGAAGTATTCAAAAAACATGTAAGTGCAACACTTGAGAATATTGCTAAATGGCAAATTCATGATACTGGGTTAACTGTTGGACTTATCCTAGAGGTCTTTTCCTACCTTAATAACTTCATGATTCTATATGCTTAGCAGAAGCGTAATCACAAAAATGAGCATGTTCAGACTGAATGCTTCTTTTGTCATTTTCTTACCTCTGAGGTTGTCATTTGCATTAGTGCAAATGCAGCCTGATCAAAATGACAGCATTTTACTTCTGCTTTGCACAGGATTATGGGCAAAGAGGTCTCAAGTTACATAGTTCCAAGAAAAATAAATAAAGACCACCTCCATCTCAGGAAAATCTTGATGTGCAGGTTATTGAAAGGTGCAGCATACGCCAGCGAAGTTATGTGATGTACAGATTTGGTCGTTTTACTCCCATCAGTTAATGCAGTTGTGCTGGATACTAAGACAGATGAAGTTTTGTCTGGTATGCAATGGTGACTCAAATTTTTCTGTGAAAAAGTTTGAACTAGTGTGTGGGCCTCAAGGATGCTGATGAATAAGACATGGACTCTTCAAAACCTCTCTACTATGACCTTGTTTCGTATGGTTTCATAAGTTTCCAAAAGCTGAGTGTTCTTCTGAAATGTACCAATATATTTAAGGATTATTATAAAAGAGGTGAAAATCGAAAGTCTGGAAAAGACTACAGGAGAAAATTAGGTTTCTAGTTCCTGCTGAAAAACTAACCAGACAAAAGCACCCAAAACAAAACAATTCCTCCCCAGAAAATTCACAGAAGGACTCATTTAATTAGCTTCCTTGTATGATTCAAGCCTGTTTGTTCATGCTCTTGCAGCAGCATAATTTAAATATCATTGTGGAGAGGCGGGTGGGAAGAGAAAGAGTCTCTGTTATCTACTGTCAACTTTTGAGAGAGAGGTAAGATTTCTTTGTGAAAGTGATACTTATTTCAGAAACAACAGTGTTGGTGTCCTGATTCAGACAAGGACACTTGTTATTATCAATATCTTAAGACAAAGACACATGAAACTTTTGACAGGTTAGGTGGAGAAGGAGTTCCTCTGTGTCTCATTCAGGATTTGAATAGCCTTTAATTTATAAAGGAAATTCTGATGGAGATAAATTTAGACTACATATGTGCTACAGGTGACTCTATATGCAAAATTTTCTGTCATAAGCATCACCGAACACCAGTGTATTAATTAAAGGGCTTGGAAAAGTAAAATATTTTGTTACAGACCATCTTCAGAGGGAAGTAGACTGGAAAGAGGTGGTGAAAACATAAATATCTACTCCTTGTATTTTATCTTATGTCTTCTAAATAACCATTTTTTGCAGATTTAGCAGACTGAATAGAGACAAAACCAAATCCAAGAATAAGGACCTTGGTGAGTCCAGAGGAGGTAAAGATTTAAGATCTGGTAGTTGAGAAATACATCCAGGACAACAAAAGAAAGAAAGAAAGAAAGAAAGAGATTTGTCAGCAGGACACTGCAAAAAATATTTGAATAAAAGCAGTAAGTCATTAACAGCTGTTGATAAAGAGGGCAGATTTAGACTATCCTGATCTGATACTCAAAGAGGGGAGGTTTAGATTAGGTATTGGGAAATAACTCTTTACCATGAGGGTGGTGACGCACTGGCACACTTTGCCCAGAGAAGCTGTGGCTGCCCCATGGCTGAAAGCGATCAAGGCCAGGTTGGATAGGTCTTGGAGTAACCTGAGATAGTGGAAGGTGTCCCTGCCCATAGAATAGGGTTGGAAACTAATGATCTTTAACTCCCCTTTCAACCCAAACCACTCTACGACTTTATGATCTGTTGAATGTCAGCCTGTATGAAATTAACTGCTATTGGTCAATCATGTAATGAACAGGTCCATATAAAATCAATGAAACTGCTGGAAACCCTTATGACCAGATAAGGAAACACACACTGTACCACAGAAACTAATAGGTTTTATATGTATATTGTGTCACTTAGCAATGCACCACAGTCCTTACAAAGAAGGCAAAATGCAGCAGCTATGACCAGATTTATGTATTTCGTTGTCATTGACTCATGTAGTGTTGAGTTACCATCATTTAAGCATTATGGATTGAGTTCCCATTATTTAAGAATTATGGATTTAATTTTGTCCTTGTTATTTCTTGTGGGTGCCCCTGACAGGTTAAGGAAAATATTTGGTCCACCATTTTGACTTATCTAGTTCTATTTGTGATTATGATTTTCCTTTCTCTGTGGTGGTGTGCTCACCCTGTTTTATGCTAATTATCTGTCAAAGTGTCTCACAGCTCCAGAACTTGGTTTCCCCTTGAGCAACTCCCATGTTTATTAGTTTGACCTTATCAAGCTTCTTTTAAGGCAGCTCTCAATGTCAGTCTGAAGTCACAACTGCCCTTCACTCTTATTTTTACAATTACAACTCTTCCCAACTCCTCACTGTTAACCCTGAAGACTGAGTCTCTTAAAGAATCTCAAAATCACAGGCATTTGTGGTATAGAAGCAAGTGAAAGGATGGACAAGTGGGAAAATCAGAACTTCTCTCTCACACACTTTAGTCTTGGTTTCCTTCTGTCACCCACCTCAATCAGGCACACCAATAAGTGTTTTCCTCCAAATATGGACATGTGAATCTCAGAGGGAAAGCAATCAGTGGCCTGCACAATCACCCATCTTGTGCTTTTAATTTGAAAGAAATTTTCAAACTCTTTCTTTGTTTTAGCCATAACAACAGCTGTTCCTGCAGCAGAAACTGTGGATGAAGGGCAATTTCCTGAATCCCAAGACCTCCCCTCAGTTCTTTGATTATGTTATTTATATATGTGCATGCATGGGCATAAAGACACACATATACATGTAAGAGCTACATCAGTACTGATGAAATGTGTCCAAATGGTCATGCTACTTTGGCTTCTCCCTTTTTTCACATTATCTGTGTTGAAAAAAGAAGATTAAGAGAAATTGCCATGTGCTTTAGTTGCACAAAACTCATTTCAGTAACACCCTTTACCTCAGGATAATGATCAGGGTCTTCTGAATGATAACTGACAACACGGAAATCTCCACTTTTATACACATTTGTTAGCCAAGCTGGGAGCTTTTGTCATGCCCTCATATTTTTTTTCACAATCCTACTGTACTCTGTTTTAAGATTTTCTTCCTGTCCCATAACTCCTTGTTGCATAAAACCATGCTTTTCTAAATTAAAATGATCATATCAAATAAATATTTAGTTTTTTAGCTTACCCTGAAAGCATCTCAGAAGTCTCCTTTCTCCTTATGTCCTTAAAAATCTACATATATAAATTAAAGAATCCATTTCTCTATTCTCATAGAAAGTTTCCCTGTTAGTCTGCTTTAGCCAAGCAATGCAGATTTATTCCTTTTCATCTTTCATCATGACTCATTGCTTACAACTCCTTGATAGTTTTTTTTTACTTTGCTCTGAAATGTATCAAATTTTGTACATCTTACATAGCTCTTTCTTTCTTTCTTTCTGTCCTCCATAACAATCTATAAAGTGGAAGGATAATGTTTTACCTCCTCATGCGCTACTTTTATGTCTATATTTTTGAGCTGTTTTGTCTTCTCTGTCCCTTCTATCAAATTACTCCACTTCAATGCCATTTCCCTTTCTGTTCAATCATATATATCCCTTCATTTTCGATCAAAAGCAAAATAATAGGGTCACCTACTACCAATGATGCTTTGGCATTAAACTGTAGACAAAAATCCTACTGACAAAATGGGTCCCAGGTGTCTAGAAATCAGCAAGAGACAGCAGTGACCAAGAAGTTTTCTGTTTTGTTCTGGGCTTAGCTTGATGGTCTACATTTATGGTGATGGATACAAACTCCAGTGGGTTGGGATTTTCAAAGGCTAATGACCTGTCATGTTTAGCAACTGAAGTATGGCAGAATTTCTAGACAGCAAATTCATTCATTAAGAAAAAGGTGAAAGTTCATGTATCATGTGATAGCATTATAGCTCCTCCATAATAAATGTATAATTGGATAACTATAGGAAGATTGGATATACAGCAGATACTAATCCATTTAATATGTTGACTGTCTATACTTAATTATGATAATCTCAATGTGCAGTTAAATAGGCAAGCAGGACAAAGGCCTCCCTTAGAGATTTGTTAGTAGTGTTTTAAGAGCTGATATAGTTTACCTATAATCCTCCACTAACTCATTAAAGTCCAGGCATGAGACTTTTTTTTTTCTTTCTATTTTCTGTTTTAATCAGTCCTTATTTCCCTTTTTTACTTCACACACCAAAATACAAGCTTGTGTGTCTCCAGGACAAAAAANAAACCAAAACCCAACAAAACCCATAACCTTTATTATTGACATTAATGAGTGATTTTCATACCTATCCAGGGCTGAAAAGTTCTCTTAATTTAGTGTGGAATGTTAACAAAATGGCTTGTGTCTTCATCTTCTTAGATTCTATGAAAGTACAAGAGGAAAAAAACCAAAATAACAAATAGAAGTCAAAAAGAATAGTTAGCAACCCATAGGAGAGCCATTACAATTCATAAACGAGGGTTACACACTCAATCTCTTTCTCTTTTTATGTATGAAGTGAAATAGATAGAACTCCCACACATTTTTCCTCCAACCACTTTGAATATTGTTCACTCTTGTTGTCAGCTTTGCCAGTGATAAAAGGTTTATTCCACATATTCCCAGGTGACAGTAGAGCAAGAAGTATACCTAATGTGGCTGTCCAATGCATTGACATTCATATTTAGTCTCTAGAGTCAAGTCATTTCAGAGGAAAGGGGAGTACAATTTGTTATGTAATGCACTGAGACAATCCTATATCTCTGACTGTGTTTCATGACAGATCTTATAAAAGATCGTAAATTACTATCTGTTGAAATATATGAATTTAATGGATTTCATTAATGTACACACTTGCACATAAAAGATTTTGCAAGCCAGAAGATATGATCAGTCAAACAGCTTTAATAATTATTATTATAATTGCTCACTATTTATTCCTCACTAAGGTAGAAATGTTAAGGTATTTTAATACCTATGCTCTTGGATGGCATGCATAAAACAGGGAAACATTCCTTTTCTCCTGTGCAATCAATTGGCCTATTATCCAATGCTTTAGACTCTCTGTTGGGCATCTTCTGAGTCAGGACCCTTATTTTTCACCATATGCTTCAGAAAAATACAGACAGATTTCTGCACAAAGATTTCTGCTTTCTGTGTTCTGCTTCTGAGTCACTTAGGCTGAATCCAGAAATCTATAGTTTGGATTTAACTCTGTAAAATATTTCAATATTTGTTTCAGTATTTATTATAGGTCATAGAAGCACAGTATGGTTAAGGCTAAAAAGAACTTTTGGTAACCAATTTATCCAATCCTAAAGCAGGCTGACTGAGAGCTGGTTCCACAGGGTCATGTCCCGTTGGGTTTTGAGTATCTCTAGAGAAGGCTCTATAATCTCTCTGGACAGCCTGTTTTATTATTCTATCACCCTCACAGTAAAGGAGTTCTTCAGTCTCAGATGATATTTTCTGTGTTTCATTTTTGTTCCCACAGCCTCTTTTCCTGGAGTCTGGCCCCATCCTTTGGACAACCCCATTCAGACACACACACTCAGGACGTTCCCTCTCTGCCATCTCTTCTTTAGGTTCCTCAGCCTTTCCTTGCAGAGAGATGCTGCACATCCTTCACCATCTTGTAGCTCTCTGTTAGACCCACTCTAACAACTCCTTGTCTCTGTTGAGCTAGGGAGCCCAGCCCTGGACACAGCTGTCCAGATGTGACTCACCAGTACATGGTGCAGAGGCAGGATCATCTCCCTTGGCCTGCTGGCCTGACCTTTACAAATGCCACTGGCCTTCTTGGCCCTCAGGGCACCCTTCTAGCTCATGGACAGCCTGTTGTCCACCAGAACACCCCCTAGCTCTTCTCCACAGAGCTGCTTTCCAACAGAACACCCCCAGCCCATGCTGGTGCCCAGAGTTGTTCCTCCCCAGGTGGAGGACCTGCACTTGCCTTTGCAGAACTTCATTAAGTTCTTTTCTGTCCAGGCTCTTTTCAGTGTCCAGGTCTTGCTGTCTAAGACACATGAGACATTTTAAAAAAAATAAATTTATATCATTGTAGCCTCACAAAATTATTTGTCCTGATCCTGAAATGTAAAAATAAAAACAAGACAAAAACAAAACCAAAACCAAAACCAAAACCAAAACCAAACCAAAACCAAACACGAACACAAACACAAAAACAAACAAACAAACAAACAAAAGACTTCAAAACTTAGGTGTTGAAATCAATTAGAAACCAAGTAAGAGACAGCAGACAGACTAAAAATTTACAAACCTTAAGCATTACCACAACAGCGCTGAATTCAATTAAAAAGGTATCAAAAATGCCAGACCAAGAATGCTATCAGCCAAACAAGGATGTACAGCAAAACATCCCAGTGACTCTGGCCTCTGGAGTTTGAAATGAACACTATGAAGCAAATGAATAAATTCATACAGTCAGCAGAGATAGATGTAAAGTATGCTCCTACCTCATATTCTGTGATAACCTGTAACAGAACCAAATAGGACTTCACTGAGAGACAGTGTAGCTGCAGTGACAGAACATTGGTTCTTGGAAGAAAGGGATCCTCCCCTGAGTTTCAGCTTTGTTTTCCAAAGTGTAAAAGAGATTATTTCATATAGTCGTGAATTTTAAAGGACTTTGAGATATATTGGCATAAAAAGAAAGACACTGTTAATAATTGCAGACAATGGAGGTTCTTAGCCCCTTGGCTAATCTACATTTTACTGAATTTTCCATGTTGTATATGAAAATGTAAATATAAGGTAAAGAACAATTTAAGCTTGAAGTAAATAATCCCTTTGTTCAAAAGCCACAATGATACAAGTTAGTGAAACAAATGAAGCAATGCTACATTTTACATATTACACACATACCTGACAAAATTAGACACAGATTATTGGATCAGCATATCAGTTACGCTTTTATTGTCTACCTCCATATTCTTACATGAGAGTATATATGAAGTAACAACCTTCACCTCCCAAGAACATAAAACTATTATATGTTATAAATGGTGCTAAATTGTGAATGAAAGCACTTACTGAAATTATTATCCTAACTGGCATTTGTTATTTGCCCTGCACCCTTTCATCCAAAATTGAATTATACATTACTCAGTTTGCTTGTGGTTCATTCTTTTGCTGGATGTCTTTGTATGGGATTTTTTTTAACGCTGTATCTTTACTAAATAAATAGAAGTTTATTATGTTGTTGGACATAGATATATTTCCACACAATTTACTACTTATTAGTTGTTATTATAGTTATGGGCTTTTTACTCTTTTATTCTATTGCCTTAAAAAATGTCAATATATGCTCTTGATTGCTGACCCATATGGCATGCAGTGAAGGCAATGGTCACAATGTTGACTTTCACCAAATTCGAGCTTTTGACCTGTACCTTAGATGCAGAGAACCCACAACACTCCATTTCTCTATGAATTATTGCTCAGACTTTCTGAAATTAAGGAAGAAATAGACATCGTTGAACACAGTCAAAATGGGCATTTTCAAAATTAGAAACCACTTAGAAAATTCAAGAACCGTTGTGCTGGCCAGCCTGAATTACTAACTTGTCAAAGGGCAAGGAAGTGGAAAAAAATTGGTTTTTTAACTTCAGGGATTGCACTCATGACATTAGACCATTGAGAATGTTAGCTATGGACAACAGCAACAGTGATAAAATAAACACTTGTTCCTTGGTTAGGATCCCTAACCAAAAATAAATTGGATTTTTTTAAGGTGTTGGTAAATTTCATTTTTTTAAGATTTTTGAACTTTAAATATTACCTGCATGGTCTATGTTAGGAAGCCTCTGAGTGTCTGGGCCTTTCAAAACTTTAAGAAGAGACTGATACAAAAACTTTAATAACATCAAGTCACAAAAAGTACCTGAGTAGATGACTCAAAGGTCATTGTTAGAGCTAAAGTTAGCTATTTTGCAGCACTGCTATTCACTCTATGTCCTTGCTTCATAATAGTTGGTAAAAAATGCTCCTTTCATTTGGAGTGAAGAGATTTTTTAACACAGGAAAATACTGTTCCCTGAACAGGAAAGAATAGGTTTGCCCTACATTATTATATGTTACGTGGTGTTGTGTTGTGTTATGTGTTCCTTCATGTTATATCACACTACTCCATGTTAAGTTTTAAGGTTTTTGTACTGTGTTTTCTATCTGAAACCTTGGTAGAATTTGGTGTTCTAGTCCAAAAGATATCTTGAAAAGTACTTGAAATGAAATTGCATTTCAGTTAAATCAGATATATTTATAGTTAAGTACAGCCTTTCGCACTCTCCTGAATGTCAGTCTGGATCTCTGACATTATTTCCTGACAGTAGGTTAGATTTAGAAACAGAGCTGTATATCTCATTAATACTGAGAGGTGGAAACATTGTGTGAAAGTACTTCTTATTTTGTCTGTTTTGGAGATAAATTGATCATGTCACTCTAGAGCAAGACTTTCTTCACTGTTATCACAATCTGGGAAGATCTTTATTCATCAGATCATGGAAAACTGTTACAAAAGAGAAACCATGATGGTGAGATCTGGCTGAATGGCAATATTTGTATGATGTTCTAGCACAGTCTACAAGATTAGGCTGTAAAATGAAAATCTTAATAGCGATACATTGTGAGATCGTTCTTTTAAACAATTTAGCAATCAAACAGGTTATCAGCAGGGTTAAAAACACTCTCAGAAGAAATTATCTCATTGCAAAATCTCATTTTGCTGATTTGTCCACCTTACCACTTTCATTTTAAGTTGTCATTAGAGGCATATTTCTTCATTCTACAGCAAAAAAAATTCAAAAAATCTAGTCATCTTTTGAGCAAAAAAAAAAATAGTCCAATTCTTTTAAAAGGAAGAAAATGTGGAGCTGATCTGCAGCACTCATAAACTGATAGTCTCATTAAATGTAATTAATCTACTCCAATTATTGTTTTCTGAAGTTCAAGACCTCCAATTGAAATAATGTTTTCATTGATCTATTAAGTGAAAAAGAAAAAAAAAGTCTATGTGTCTAGCTGGGTAGCTATCTGTATAACACTCTGCTTACACAGACAAAGCTTTTTCATTAAATATTTGGTCAAAGGCTGTTGCATTTCTTAACAAGTTTTTTATCCCCATGAATCCTGCCCATTTTTAGACAACACTAGGGATCAACATATATTTTAATCATATGGAGGTTTGGGGAAGTGGAGGAGGGTATGAAGGGAAGACAAAAAAGGAACTCAAGTACGTATTTTATGTTCAAGTCTTAGTAAGAATATACTTTCTGATCAGCTTGTTGGTAGTACAAGGTTAAGACTGATGAAAAAGAAAAAGGGTGGGAAAAATCTCCTTTACTCTCAAAGTATCTCTATTCACTTAGCTTAATTAACAAAGGAGAAAGTTTGTCATGGTTATTCAGAAACATTGCTGAAATTATTGTTAGTCATTTTCTTCTGGGGAATAGGGAGAAGAAAGAGAGAGTAAAGAAACAGTGAACAAATTTATAATGCTTGATATAGGCAGTGGCATATTCACATATTGTCAACTGAATAGGTGCAGCACTGTGAGAAGAATCAGCACAAGAATTCCATCTCATCTAAATCCCACATACATCCTTAAATTAGTTAAGCTCATCACTTAGAGCTTAGCCCTCCCATTCCCCAGTATCCCTTACTTACAGTGCTAATGAATACTTTAATAGAGTAGCTAAGATTAGAGCAGAGTGGCTATATTGGATGCAGTCTGAGGTTGCTTAGGAGTTTGGCTACATAAATTATGCATAATGTCAAAATTTCATACGCATCACTGGAAATTTCCTTGTTTTCCACTTTTAGACAAGAATCCAGGGATATCCAACAAAAGGTTTGTAACTGTTACTAATTTAATTGGAGGAAATTAGTGTATTGCAGAAAAAAGTCCATAGCTTGTGTTGGGACATGGCCCAGGCATGTAACCAGCTCTAGATGTAAGGAGAATTGGACCAGATGACCTCCAGAGACACCTACAAATCTCAACCTTTCAATGATCTGTGAAAATTCAACTCAAGATGCCATTTTTGATCTCTTGCAAGTTGTTATTTTTGCCTTGTGCTGAAACTTTAAAGGACTGTGGCCCTTCTTGGAAGATATTTTTGCTTTTATATATATTTATATTACTTTTTACATATTTATTTACTGTAAAGGATAGTGGTTTTCAGTGCATGCCATCAGCAGGTGTGTTGGAAAAGTCCTCTTTTTATTTGTAGAGTGATGAAGACAACCAGTCTTTAACAGTTTCTTTTCAGTGGGAAAAAGCTAATGACATTAGATTTCTATTTCATAATGCTCAGAATTATGATGGGCAGTAAAATCATACTGTGAGTCTTAATGTAAGTGCTATTTAATGACACCAGAGTTACCAGGCATCATGTACTATGGTACTCACAAAGCTAACACTGTAACTCTCAGCATTGCTAGAAAACAACAGAAACCAAGTTGTGGGATTTTTATCATTGTGTTTCATAAGACCTTGCTGTACATATATTTTTCCACAGATAGGTTAAAAAAACCCATGGAAACTGTATGAACTGAATAAAATATCCCACATGAAGTGTCATTTGCAACCCATCAGTTGAAGGGTAGCCAGGATATCTCTACCCAAATTAAGATAATAGGAGGTAAAGTCATTAGACCCTGCTCGGAACACATATATAAGAGAGGAAAGAGCTTTCAATTCCAACATGATGGATGCAGAAAGTTTTATAAAGTACATGTTTATGTGCACTATTTCAACATAAGATTTAAATTAAAAACAAATCTTAAGCCCTCAAGCTGCACAAAATCAAGGTTTCTACCAATTTCAATTGCAATCAGCTGCTCATATATTTATATGGTGTTCTTTAGAAGTATTTATCTGTTACATACTGACTGCTTCTCTAGCACTAAGAGAGGCTTGTCTGGTCCAGAAATCAACAACAACAACAACAAAAAATCAGTAATGATGTGCTCAAGAGTTTCTGAATCCTTATCATAACACATGCCAGGAAATTCATGTAAATATTGGATTTCTATGCCCAGATCTGGTCACTGCACTTGCCAAATGGATAGTCAGTGAAGCACCTACCTGGATCAGATCATATTATACACTCTACAGGGCTTGGATACGTAATTTGTAATACAAAATATTTATATTTTGACTTGTACAATACTGAGCAGATGGAACTTGATTGTCAAAAGCTCTCAGCAGCTAATATTCTGAGTGTTTTAACAAGCCTTTCCTGTGTCTGAAAAGGGGGG
>WBMY01001822.1:7990-19900 GCA_013397315.1 Donacobius atricapilla | reverse complement strand
AATGTTATGCCACCGTTATAGGTCTGATTTAAATCCACAGAATTAAGGAGTTTCCTAGGGTAAGCCTAACCTTAGCTCACCAGGCTATGATATAGCCACACACATGACAAATAACATCATGTCTTCTTTTTGACATAGAGAAATGAGTTACAGAGTGAATGGCAGGTTTTATGCCAAATTTCCTAACTTCTGTGGGTTTAAATCTTCTCCCAAATCTTGCTTTATGGAAACTACTGTTTTTATATTTGAAGAGACCTCCAGTCCTTCTGGATACAGTTACATTCTGTTTCTGTTGGTTTGTGGGAATTCCTTCTCCTGAATGGTCAGTTCAATTGAAGAGCATAAAATAGAAAGACATTTCCTTCTGGCAGGAGAGGTGGAAATCTTATGCTCCAGGACTGTTCAATAATGATCTTTGGCTGAATTCATAAACACACACACAGCAGCTAGCTGTTAATGTAGAGACATGCAACATGGTATATATAATTCATGACTCTCCATCCTTTCACACACACTCTTCTCATTGGCAGAATCTCTTCAATATTGTCAACACTGCACAGCACGTGGTTTCTACCTCAACATTCAGCACCCAAAAAAAATGAAGTTAAAACTCTATTTCAACATCTGGAACAAACAGATGCAGGGCAGCACAATTTTCAACACTGAAATTCATGGCCAATCCAGAAGATATTCATAATTTCACTTCAGTGATATTTGTTTTTTTTTATTTGCTTTTTTCAATCCCACAGTTCACACTTTTGTGGTAAAATTGCATTCTTGTCTAAGATGCCAATTTTTTGTTGTTGTTGTTGTTGTTGTTGTTGTTTTTTGTAATTGCAATGTTCATCTCCAGGGGTTTTTTTTGTCTGTTTTTGTGTTTTGTTTTGTTTTGTTTCTGTTATCCTTTTATTGTTATTGTTTCTGGTTTTTGTTGTCATTTTTAGAAACTGAAAGAGTAATTTAGAACTGCAAAGTTCATTGACGCTTCAGCTCTTTGTTGGGATTGGGATATTAGAAAGGTTTTGTACAAGTAAGGTAAAATAACCTTTTTCTCCTTTCAAGATCTCCCAGAAATAAATCAAATATTTTCTCAGGAACAGTAAAGAAATACATTCAAGAACAAACAAAACCAGAAGATTTTTATTTTCCTTCATTAGAAAAATTAAATAATTGACCTTAGACTACTTCATTTTCATTTGAATAAAAATTAAAAGTTTGAATCATATGAATCATATGAAATAATAATACTGAAATGTCCCTCATAATGCCTTATATCTCTTGTAAGGTAAAACTCATGAAGTTATTTAAAGAAGAAAGTTTAAGGAGATGATAGATTTCACATATGCATTTTAAAGTATGTGCACAATTTTTTTTCCTGTTACAATCACTCCAATGGCTTTAACTTTTTCCAAACAGAAATCTACTCTCCAAAAAATCTTGAAAATTAGTTTCTTAAATATTAAAAATAACCCCCAAAAATTAAAAATCAGAAATAACTACCCATTGGACCTTTAGAATATATTTATATTTGAGTATTTTATTTTCAGCTACAATTATGTTACAAGTATATAATAAGTATGCAATTTTCTTTCTTTCTTTCTTATTCAAATTCAGGATCTCTAATAAAAAAAAAAAATAATACATTAAGGCTTTTGAAATTCAGAATGTAAGCTTGATCTTAACTCCAAGGTTTTAGTCATCAGATCCAGGAAGTGGAAGTTTCAAGCCTTACAGTATTCATCTTATTCCTCCACAGTTTGAATTCCAAACGTTGTGTTTTGATCTCTAAAATCAGTGTCCCAGTTTATTCCTGCATGAGATAGAGATGGATTTGGATTATTAAGATACTTCAAACCTTCTTCCCTTGTCCAAGTCAAATGGTCCTGCTGTGCTCCTGATCATATCACTGAGTGAAACAGGGTTCTGGGTGTTTTTCCTACACCTAAACGTCCTCTCTAAAGCAGTGAAACTTTGCTCCAGACTGAATCTTAAGAGCAAAGCCAGGATGTGCAAAAAATTGTCCATGGAATACAATGTGGACAAAATTGACCTGTCCATCTGACACATATGATGCATTGTATGGCCTCAGGTGAATCATTTTATATGTTTGGTCTTTCTCTCCCATAAAGCAGAAGTAATGATACTTCCACACTTCCATTGTAAAGACATAATATAAAAATAGGTAAGCAGGTCACATACAGGTTCAGTTGTTTCAGTGTCTCGTCTTTCACAGTGGCAGTAGTAGGTTTAGATAGATGAGAAGAAAAAGGGAACCAAGAATAAAATATCCCTTTGCTATCCCTCCTCAGCTTTTGAAAGGAGGGAAGACAAAATTCCTACAATGTGCACAGAAAAATTTTGAATCTATACTATTTTGCTTAACATTTTTGAATGAACTTTTCCCTAGTTGTTCAAATGACTTTACCTGACAGCAATTTTACTCACTTGCATTTTTGGCTATGTGGTAGTAAATCTCACAACTGGATTACTTGTTCTGAGAAAGCATGACTCAGTAAGCAAAACAAAAGAATTGTCTTTTTCTTGCCTTAACCTACATGCCTAATGTAGGAGCAATAGCAGTTGAATAAATGACAAATATTAGCAAAGCCTTATATTGAGTTAAAATATCAGTCTATACCTTTGCTAATGTCATTTTTTTTTTAGCAATATAACTGGCATATCAAAAATACATAGGAAATAAACAATTCAAAGTATATATTTACATCCAAATTTAGGAGGGGGAGATTAGAAGATCTTTCTATTTTCTTCACATATCATTAACAATATTATATTGCAAATTCAGAGTTTTTCTTCACACCAAGGAAACTACCCAATCAGAAATTAATTTTAAATTTGAAGAAGCATTTTTGCTTGCCCAGACTGTGCAGCAGTCAAAACTCTTGTCTGTGAATTCACTTTAGCAGGACATGGAAACATCACAGAATGAAACATATCTGCGAACTTCCGCACTGATTGTCAGGGCAGCTGATTCTTGCTTTGCAGACTGTTTAGAGCAGTGCACCTCTTTTTCAGTGGTATCAGTCACAATTGAAGATACAAGACAATAAAAGTTATTAAATTAAAAAAAAAATCTTCCTTGACATTTAAATAGGCTTAAGATGGGATCAGGACCAGGCTGATGGCTTTAGCCTGAGTCCTGCAACGTGATGCACATCAGAAGTCTCTTGCACATCTGTAGCATACCTGCGAAATCAGGGACAGCTCAGGGACCAAGCTGAGCAGCAAGTTTGGCTGTTGTTTCTGAATGACCCTTACATCTTCCCAGTTTTGTTTTGTGTGTCTCTCTCTCAAAACCATCCACACTAGCTCAATGCCTCGGGAGCCATGGTTTGGATCTGTCTGGCTGGCTCATTACCACCCTCTCCTCTTCCTTTCCCACATCCCCCCTCACCCTGTTCCAAGAGAAGGTTTGCTCACAAAGAAAATAGAAGATTAGGTAGATTAGGTAGGTTAGGTAGATTAGGTATTGTTGTTGTGACATATTATCTTATTTTTCAAAAGACAATTTTTGATATATGTAACTGAAATAATTTCATGCTCTCAACTTATTCACATGGCAATTCAGTTATGTCTCTCTCTTCCTCATAAAGATCCTTAATATTTCAGTCTATTGGGGTATTTGTTATTGTCTATATAATTTACTAGCATTTGCAAGACCCAAACTGTATGTAGTTATGCCTAACTTTCTTAGGACCTCACACCTTCATGCCCTTCCTCCATTACTGGGTCATTTAGTAGAGATTAGAGGCTGTGGTCACTTCCCACACTCACAAAGAGTCATTTCTTCCCTGCCTTTGATGTCAAACATTTAGATGTCTAAATATGACTACACCAGACTATCCTCCTTGTGAGTACATTCAGGAGGAAATTTGTTTAACCATAGGAGAGGACTGGGAAAGTGCAAGTGATGAGGTTGGACTTGATAATTGTGAGTCCCTTCTATCTGAGGATATTCTATGGTTCAGCCTGTGATTTGCCCTATGAAGGTGTCAGTAAAATCTCCATTTTCCTCTTTCATTGCATTCATCCAGTTTGGTAAGTCTTGCATTCGTGACTTATGAGGAAATCACTGGTAATTAGATGGCTAAAAAGTGGTTCTTCATGGATGTGTGCAACACACAGAAAAGTGGGGTCCTCACTTCCAGCCCTTCTAGGCAGTGCTGTCACCCCAGCAGGAACATGGTTATTACACGGACTGAAGCCATTCCTGATCTGCTTTCAGGGAGGCTCATGATGCCCTTACTCTCTTTTGTACTAATTCTCAAGTTCAGCAACAAAAGACTGAAGGGCTGCCTCAACATGTGCCCCAGTTCTTTCTAAAATTTATTTTATTTTTAGTTTTTAATTTTTAGTGCAAGACAGAAAGTCTGCTTAAAGGTTTAGATACATACGGTCATTTAGGTTTAACTCAACAATTCCATGACTACACTGCTTATGGAGCATGAGCAAAATTCTCCTGCATGGGCCTCAGAAAGGTAAAGTAGGTATGTCCTACTCTAGCAAGAGCTGATNAATAGAATAAAGTATTTTCATCTTATTAAAATCCTTGATTTAATTTAAAATACATTTTTACTGAACTCACTGATTTAGATTAAAAAAAGAAAATTACATCCAAATGGTCTTTTTTCTGATCCATTTTGAGCCTCAGTTTTTTTCTCTCATGCCTTTAACTAATCTCAGGTAGAATCAGGAAACACACAGGTAGAAAAAAACTATAAAGTTAAGTACTGCTTCAGGATTTGTAACCTCATTCAGCACACAAACTTATTGGGCTAAACTTTGGATAAGAACTACAACATATAAATGAACAGAGCAAAATCTCTGAACTTTTGAAATTTCCCCTTTGATTTTTAATTCTATCTAAAATAGAGGATATAGTATGCCCTGTGCTGATGAAAATTGGGACTTTTGTCAGAGGAAAAACAAAATAACCCAGACTTTTTCAGTAAAGAATCTGATGCCTGCTCTAAAAAGTTAATAAAAAGTCTCTCCATTGAATTCCATGGACTTTGGAGCAAACCCCAGATAAGCTGTTCAGTGAGAACAAGTAAAATAAATTGGGAAAAGGTTCTTTGCTTTACGAAGTCATTTTAAGGGAGGTAATGGACCAGCTGTTGCATAGATAAAACACACATGTCTCGTCAGAAATGCAGTTGGGCAGAGCCTTGCTGCACAGCACGACTCATGGGCATCGCCCAGCAGCTTCTCTGGCTGAACAGACCACTAGCCCAAGCACTAACCTCGCAATGACTCCCCAAATCCCACCGGCCCCTTAAAGGGAAAAACAGCTTCATTAGTTCCTCACATAAACAGCCAGAACATAAACATAACATGCTCCATTAAAATGGTGAAATTTAGCTCGTGGAGAACCTTCCCTATATTGTGTCAGCTTTAGTGGTTTCACTTTGGATTTTGTTTTCTTTTTTCTTTTTCTTTTTTTTTCTTCCTAGTTTTGGTTTGCATACTTTCATTTTCAGGGCATGCATGTGGATACTTAGACATAAGTAACTTTTTTTTTTGTAGCTTNATGTGTGCAACACACAGAAAAGTGGGGTCCTCACTTCCAGCCCTTCTAGGCAGTGCTGTCACCCCAGCAGGAACATGGTTATTACACGGACTGAAGCCATTCCTGATCTGCTTTCAGGGAGGCTCATGATGCCCTTACTCTCTTTTGTACTAATTCTCAAGTTCAGCAACAAAAGACTGAAGGGCTGCCTCAACATGTGCCCCAGTTCTTTCTAAAATTTATTTTATTTTTAGTTTTTAATTTTTAGTGCAAGACAGAAAGTCTGCTTAAAGGTTTAGATACATACGGTCATTTAGGTTTAACTCAACAATTCCATGACTACACTGCTTATGGAGCATGAGCAAAATTCTCCTGCATGGGCCTCAGAAAGGTAAAGTAGGTATGTCCTGCTCTAGCAAGAGCTGATTGCATTTTTTTTCCTTTTTTTTTTTTTTTAATGTTGTCTTTTGTTTGTTTGCCCATGAACAGCCTAAGTAGCAGCTGTTTAGCCTTCCTCTTTCTTACCATTAAAATAAGCAATAAACCTGGTCTTCCAGCCACTGGAAATTGATATTTCAAAGAATTTTTATCATCTTGATATCTGGCTTGTCTGATATCACGAAACAAGTAGTGTCAGAAACAAGCGCAGCTTATAATTTGACTTCAAGTCTTGACCCTTCCAATCGTCAGCTACTCCAGAAATAAACAAAAAAGATAATTGCTATTAGTAACTGAGCTGACAATTAGGTCTGTTATTCCATTATATTTTTAATTATTATTATTTAAATATATTTCTGTTCCAAAAATCAGATTAGAGTCTTGGGATGTTTTATTATGGAAAATTTCTCATGAATTGAAGAAGTTATGTTTTTGTTGCAGAACTAATAGAATAAAGTATTTTCATCTTATTAAAATCCTTGATTTAATTTAAAATACATTTTTACTGAACTCACTGATTTAGATTAAAAAAAGAAAATTACATCCAAATGGTCTTTTTTCTGATCCATTTTGAGCCTCAGTTTTTTTCTCTCATGCCTTTAACTAATCTCAGGTAGAATCAGGAAACACACAGGTAGAAAAAAACTATAAAGTTAAGTACTGCTTCAGGATTTGTAACCTCATTCAGCACACAAACTTATTGGGCTAAACTTTGGATAAGAACTACAACATATAAATGAACAGAGCAAAATCTCTGAACTTTTGAAATTTCCCCTTTGATTTTTAATTCTATCTAAAATAGAGGATATAGTATGCCCTGTGCTGATGAAAATTGGGACTTTTGTCAGAGGAAAAACAAAATAACCCAGACTTTTTCAGTAAAGAATCTGATGCCTGCTCTAAAAAGTTAATAAAAAGTCTCTCCATTGAATTCCATGGACTTTGGAGCAAACCCCAGATAAGCTGTTCAGTGAGAACAAGTAAAATAAATTGGGAAAAGGTTCTTTGCTTTACGAAGTCATTTTAAGGGAGGTAATGGACCAGCTGTTGCATAGATAAAACACACATGTCTCGTCAGAAATGCAGTTGGGCAGAGCCTTGCTGCACAGCACGACTCATGGGCATCGCCCAGCAGCTTCTCTGGCTGAACAGACCACTAGCCCAAGCACTAACCTCGCAATGACTCCCCAAATCCCACCGGCCCCTTAAAGGGAAAAACAGCTTCATTAGTTCCTCACATAAACAGCCAGAACATAAACATAACATGCTCCATTAAAATGGTGAAATTTAGCTCGTGGAGAACCTTCCCTATATTGTGTCAGCTTTAGTGGTTTCACTTTGGATTTTGTTTTCTTTTTTCTTTTTCTTTTTTTTTCTTCCTAGTTTTGGTTTGCATACTTTCATTTTCAGGGCATGCATGTGGATACTTAGACATAAGTAACTTTTTTTTTTGTAGCTTATTGAAGCTTATTGTAGCTATTGTGCTTTGAGGACTTCTTTCTTTCTCCCGCCTGAATTTTAAAATGACCATCAGGAAAATAAAATTGAAACATCAGAAAGTACATATAAATTATTGGTGATCTTGAAGGGTTGTTGTGAGAGAGCTCTTCTCTTTGTCAACACCCGAGTCCACTTATTCATACTCCATTAAAAATATTTCTGTTTCTTTTTGTTTGTTTGTTTCTCTGTTCTCCCTTTAATCTTTGATGCGTAAACTTTTTGGAAAGCTGCTTTCAAATTATTTGAAAGGGAAGAGATTTTCTGGTTTAACTTTTTTTAAAAGATTTTCTGTATTGAAAAATTTAAGTTAGAGTAAAAGGATAGAAATGCAAAATAAACACATTGATTGATCTGAGTTAATTATCATTTTAATTTAGTCATTATATTCCTTGTTTCCTATTTAAAGGGGGAGAAGTCAAAGTGTGGAATACTTGTCAGAAAGGAAAGGAAATATTTCTGATAGTAATTACAATAACAAAAACAAACCCAACAATAATAACAGTATTAAATGCATTGTAATAATATTTAACAACTATTTATTGAAAATTCTTAAAAGGTTAAACATTTAACCTGCAAATAAAATGTGTTATCTAACACAATGCAATTATGTTATGAGGATTTATCTTTATATTACATTTAACTTAAAAAATGGTTGCAGAGCACTTTCTATTAAAAAGTTATATTCGTTCTTATCCAAAGTTTATCAATAAATTAAGCTGGATAGATGTTATGGTCCATTAACTGAAAAAGAATGAGCTTTACTCATTCTATGACTATGATTGTTCATGTCATAAAAACCTTTCTTTCTGAAAAGTTCTGTGTAGAACTAAAGTAATTCTTACATTGAAACATCATGTGAGCAAAAAGGTAGGAAATCAAAGTACGGCCAGCATGACTTTAGGTGTAATCCTTGCCTTTTTACAACATGACACAGTTTTCTCTGAAGAACTCATCTGAAACAGGAAGAAGTGACCTTGTTGTCTCTCATGATGGGGTGGCTGCATCAGTGGGCAAGGGAAGGGCTACAGCCGTAAAATGTAAGGAATGCTGTAATGCCTTTGGGACATGGTGTACCAAAACCTCCCACTGTCTAAAATAGAAAGATATAGATTTGATGGATGCAGAGTTTGTTGGATGAGCAGCTGGTTGAATAGTCATGTGCACAGGGAAGTGGTCATGAAAAGGGATGGAGGTCTATGAAGAGAGGTGATCCTTTGGGCTGTCTGTTAGGATCAGCAGTCTTTAATGTCTCCATTAATGCCCTAGACAAAGGAATTGAGAGCACACTCAGTAAGTTTGCAGACAACACCAAGCTGAGCAGTAGTGTTGACACACCTGAAAGTTGGAATTTGATCCAAGGGCACCCAGACAAGCTGGAGAAGTTGCCCATGGGGATCTCAGGAGGTTTAATGAGACCAAACACAAGGCACTGCACTGGAGTCAGGACATGAATCCAGGCTGAGGGATGAACAGCAGCCTGGGCCAGGAGGACTTGGGGGTGCTGGTGTTTGAGAGTTTGGACATGCCCCGGCCACGGCACTCACAGCCCAGAGAGCCAAACGTGTCCTGGGCTGCATCCAGAGCCCCGTGGGCAGCAGGGAGGGAGGGAATTCTGCCCCTCTGCTCTGCTCTGCTCTGGTGAGACCCACCTGGAGCACTGCATCCAGCTCTGGGGCCCCAGCACAGGAAGGATAGGGAGCTGTAGGAGAAGGTCCGGAGGAGGCTGCTGAAATGACTGGAGGGCTGGAGCACCTCTCCTGTGACGAAAGGCTGAGACAGTTTCCATTGCTCAGTCTGGAGAAGAGAAGGCTTTGGGGAAACCTTAGACCTGCTCCTCAATACTGAAAGGAGGCTTATAAGCAAGATGGGGACCAATTTTTATTATGGCCTATTGCATTAGGGCAAGGAGTAAAGATTTTAAAATAAAAGAGGGTAAATTAAGATGAGACATAAGCAGATTTTTATGGTGAAGATAGTGAGATGCTGGTTACACAGAAAGATGATAGATACCCCATCCCTGGAAACATTTCAAGGTTGCTCTGAACATCCTGGTCTAGTTGAAGCTGGCTTGGCTTACTGTGGGGAGGGCTGGATCGGATGACCTTTAAAGGTCCCACCCAGACAAACGTTTCTATGATTCTGTGCTTCTATAAAAGGCAGTCTGAGAAAACACAGCCTTTCATACAAGTAAAAAAGGTTAAAGCTTTTCACCGGTGAAAAGCCACCTGTTGGCAAAGAGAAATATGGCATACCTACGGACACAGTTCTCTTGACTTGTATCAAGTTTTCTGACTGTCTTCTTCTGTATCATCTGGTGTTCTCATAGAAATATTAATTTATCAAAATTTTAGACACCTTGGTGAAGCACCTCAAAGAACAGAATAGCTGCTGTAGGTACCTGTCTAAAATTGTGTTTCTGTTATTGCTTGGGGGGACTCTATCATTCTCCTGAGAAAACAAAGATGATTAAGGGCCTCATGCAAGTGTCAAAATTTTTCTAAAAGCAGCCTGGGCCTCTGTCAAACCATGTCAATAAATCATGACTAAGCAAATGTGCACTTTTAAGAGATATGATGCAAACATGCATACTGTTTATCGAATCTGACTTTGTCTCCATTGTAATTTTATGGGTTATGAAATCTCTGTATAGTTGTAACCTTTTATATAGAGAGATGAGTGAGATTATATATAGTGATTTTCCTTTACTTCATTTTTGCTTTTGCAAATAAGGTGTTCTTAATATGTGTTGCAGAAGGTCTTCCATCCCTGTTTTGATTGATGGCTAGAAAACTGCTGGGGACAATTCCATTTGGTGGGTAAAAACACTATCTCATTTATCTTTATATCATATCATGTTGCAAATTAAACTAAAAACATAGAGTTTGCACATTAAAATTGTTACACTGTGGAGCAATGTGCCTATAAAACAGCATGTTAACAAGCACGACATGATAAATGAATTGCAATAAACTTCTGTAATTTCAGATTCTCCCACAGGCAGATGATGAGGTTATCACCTGTTGGGCTTTGCTTGGTGACAACATAACAGTATCTCCAAGAAACTGCTGCCTGGGCTGGCTTTACAAGAAGAGAGTGGCTACTAGCGCACACTTTGGTTAACTTCACACACGCTGCATCTGAGATGAGATTCATAATTCAAGCAACTAAATGCAGAGGCAGAGGTACTCTGCTGGATTACTGGTGCTCCTGAACTGGAATGTCCTGCTTTCTTCAGCAGATGGCAGCAGCACTGATGCATGATAAAAGCTGGATTTCAACAGCATTTTGTAAAATAGAGTTGCTATTTTTCCTCCTTTCCCCCCCACCCCCCCATAGTNTTGCAACACCTTGATGTCGAAGTTAATAGCAAAATAGATGGTGCATTTTGTTAGCAGGACCCAGCCCAACAACCATGTTACTGATAGTGCAATTATACCTGGGATGCAAGTTTTCATTTAAGTACATTTCCCCTGGCATCTCCAGTATGTGATTCTTAGGAAAAAAAAAAAAAAAAAAAAAAGAAACCAAACCAAAACTAAAAAAATTAATTAAAAACTCAAGGAAAGTGAACCAAAAGTTCTCAACTATCTTACTTAATGAAAATTGTCTTATTTTTATGTCCCAGTAAACATTTATTACCATTAACTCTCTAGCCATACATGCAGACACATTTTTCCTTTATAAGGTGTCCCGTGGCACTACTCAATAGGTTTTTTGCCAACATTATGACTCTCTTCAGGAAGATATCAGTAGAGCACTGGTTTGGGAATGGGAAAGAAGCAAAGAATGTCTCAAGGATTTATTTGTCGTTCATGAAATATGTCTATTTCCTCCCACACAACTGAACACCATTCCAATTCAAATGTGCATGTTTCAGCTGAGTATTTTAAGTATCAAAAATACTAAAATAGTCCCTTCAGGGTTCGTGAGTTTTTATTTTTGAAGGGGGGGGAGACAAAAGTGAAATGTAAAGACACTCAGAAGAGAATTATAAAACTGAAGGCTTAGGCGCAAGAAACTTGGTTTGAAATTCCTGTTCCTGGCTTAGCTTGGCAAAAGGTATCTGCTTCCTCTTCTGTGAGTGCTCTAGCCCCAGGGCTATGAGAATACAGTTGTATATCCAATCTGGCCCGGTAAATATTCCATTACTTATACAGAGGTTGAATGCAGGGACTGCATCATTCACCTTAGATGCGGGTGAAAAGCAAAAGGAGGGTCCCCACATGAAAATCCTGACAATTAGAACCTTCAATATATAACTTCTGTGTTCCCTAAAAATATCACAAGGCATTCAGAGTCTTTTGAATGCAAAATTTCTGCCCTTTACACTTATCACATGACATAGGATAGTAGATCTCTAAACCAATAATTTCATGTTTCTTAGGGGAAAGTAAAGACAAAAAAGAACAAGAAAAACTATTTACAAATTTGATGGACAAATAACA
>WBMY01001816.1:0-48210 GCA_013397315.1 Donacobius atricapilla | reverse complement strand
TTAAGTTTTAAATTTTAAATTTTTAAAAGTGATTTAAGAATTAGAACTCAGTAGTTCAGAAAAGCCGAGTAAAATACCTGTGTGTGCATGGAACTGATTTAATTTCCAGGTGCAATGAAAGAAGTGAGAAGAGCAGCCTTTTGGCAGTCCGCTTGGTATGGAGGAGGTCTGTGAGATTTACAGGACCAGGCTGGTGAAGGATAATGAGATTTCTCAGTGCTTCTTGTTGTGTGGTTTTCCATTTCTGCTACCTGCACAAAAACATTCGCTTTCAGTACTGTTCTTAGACAAGGGTGTAGTGAATTTATTGGTATTAATTGTGTTTGATGAAAATTGTCTATCAGAATTTTTAGCTCTGCTGGAGTTGAGGTTCATCAGTTACCTGTGTATGATGAGTCTTTGTGCAGATACTTGGTGGTTTTCATGAAGTGTAGTTGGGGCATTCAGAAATACTTCTAGCAAGTAAAGGAGTACAGTTGTGAATTTCTGCCATGAGGCTGCCCTTATTTGCAATATTTCTGATAGGAATTGTACCTGTGCATCAGCCACTGTTTGGAGGAAAGAAAAAATCCCCTAAGCTTTTTTCTTCATGCCAAAACTTGTTCCTAGAGTAATTTACTTAAGAAAATGAAGTTATGATAGAATGAATTTGACTGTGGACTTGTTCAGATGAATTTTTCAAAATCCCTTCATCTACTGGTGGTGAATGTGACAGCTTAATTCAGAGGGATGAGCGTTCCAGGAAGTATCCTCAGAACACAAATACGTAGCTGACTGTGGGAAGTCATTTGGACAGAGATATTAACATTCCCCTTAAGTTTTTTGGAGGATGTTAAGTAAAGGTTGCTTTTTTTCGACGTGCTTTTTGTTTCAGCAGCGTGATTATTGATGAATGATACTGGTGCTTACTGTCTTCAGATTTCAGATCTGCTGCTTAGATCCAGGTGTAGGAGATAGTGTTCAGTATGATTTTTATTTCTATTTACTTCTGTTCTTTTCATACTTCCCTATTACTTGGAAACCAAAAAAATGCACAGATTCAATGTATTTTTCACCTGAAAAGGGAGAAATAATGTTCATGTTGCTCTTTCTGGTGAGCTCCCAGCCAGGACATCTTCCCAGCGGGGAAAGTGATTGTGGGGTTATGGTGTTGATCTGATTTAAGTTACAACTCTACGCAACCTCTGGTGAGCTGATGTCATGGCTGAGGTCTCACTCTTCTGTCTGCACCGTATTCTTAGGTTTTACTGACATATCACCAAAAGATGGATTGTCCTAAAATAGGATATTTAGTGAGTAAATGTTATTGCTGGAGCTGTCGAAATTCCTGGGGTGCTACCCAGCATTCCAGGCTGCTTCAGATACTTTTGCTTCTTAAAATCCAAATCAGTCTGTGCAAGTATTTAAGTAAAGCAACCTTCAGCCTTCTACATCACAGAATCAAGTGTTCTCAGGGGCTGGTAAAATAGGTAAATATTAGTAAATATGATTTAATAAGGAGAGAGAAAGTAAACAGGGAGGAATGAAGGAATTTCCTTAGGTGAGCTCTGAATTCCATGTTGAAAATGGCTCATTCATCCTTATTATCTGCAGCTTATTTGAGTCCTCAAAAAAAACACTTGATGTATTTAAGCATGTGAGATAAAAAGGACTGTTAGTATATACAAATGTGTTTTAAACAAAAATATTTGTTTCTGCCTTTTATTTAAGCTATTTAGAAGAAAGGAAGAAAGTAATTGTTTAGTGAAGTACTGTGTTATGTGTTGACTGTTACGAACAATGCACATTTTAGAATGAAAAGCAGTAGAATGGAACAGTGTGGTGGGGCAGTGAATTCACTGCTGTGAATTCCTAAGGATCATGGAAAGTAAATGCTTTAAGGTGGAAAATCTAAAAATGTGATTCTAGCTTAGGTAAATGGTAACACGAGGAGGAAAACATGAGTGAAGTGAGGAAATGGAAACACGGAATAAAATAAGTGAAATAAAGCTGTTTCTTTTCTGCCAGGTACGAACTGATTGAGAGAGGTGTGCTCAGAACTGAGGATGCTGGGCTGGTTCCAGACGTGTACACCCGCAACCAGCAACTGGAGACTGAGAATCTGAGCTTGAAGAAAGATCTGGAAAACTGCAAGCGCTCTGTCACGTATGTTATCTAGTTTTATTGAAACTTTTATATATGGCAGTGGATGGCCAGGTAAGGTAAACCCAAGTACTTAGTGAAAAATATTAAGTTGCTGTTTGTTATGCTGGCTACACAGACTGTTACTTCTAGGTGACATTTATAATTAAAGTTCATGTTTTTCTGAGTTCTGTTAGAAACGTAAATCTTAATTTCTTTTATTTGTATTTACTACTCCAAAAACAATTTTCAGTATCCAGTAATCATAACAAATTACTACAGAGAATTGTGAGAGCCTAATAGGTAGAACTAAAAAATAAATTGTCGTGTGCATTTTGTATTACAGTACTATAAATTACAGCTACCACAAACCTTCAGCCTGGGAAAAAAATCACTATACATTTGTTCTTCATTTTTTTAATTACAAATAATCTATCACTCTGGGCCTAGTGGTAATGATGTGTCAGTGTAAATTACCATCATTGATTGTACTCAATGTGTGTACATTGTAGTAGTTTATTCTACGAGTCTGCAGTGCTTCAAGTCATGAGAGTTAAAATACTTAGCCTATAACATGGAGAGATGTGGAAATGAGCCCTGTGTCGCTTGCCTTTTCTGGAGAATGGTGTGTTTGCGTATGTGTGTGTTCATTGAGAATGTACTCTGAGGCCTAAGGATGTCCTCACTTCAGATTTGCCAGTGTGTGGTTTCAAAACACGGAACTGTAAAGTTAATTCCATCTCTTTGCTTTTCCTCAGGAGTGCTCCAGTTGCTAGTTTTCATTTAGGTTGTTCCTTTCTATGAAAAAAACCGAAACTATTCAGATGTTAAATAATGATTGCTGCTGATAATGGTAATTAAATTATTTTCTGATTGTAATGATTTATTGCATTTTAAATTAATGAATTAATTGGCCACAGTCAAGTAGTTTAATAAACAGTGGCAACAATCAAGTCAGATATTGTGTAGTCTCAATATAATGATGCACTGGGAGACAGACCATGGAGAAAACATGTCTCTTTTTAATCTGCAGCTTCTTTGGACAATGGGTGCTCAAAAATTAAGTCTTGTATGAGTGGGGGAGAGTAAGAAGCGGTCATGCAGAGTAAAAGAAGGAAGGACAAAATCTGGCCCTCATGGAATTTATCCTTGACAGTAGTAATTTCAATAGGCTTTATTTTCTTTTCCCCCCCACCTTTTCTCTCTTTTCCTCTCCCTCTTTGCCCTTCTGTGTAGCAGAACAAAATAATCTGAACAGATTCTGACTTGATGAGAGTTTTCCTGGGTTTGTTGTTGTTGCTACATGGTTATTTAACAATACGAAGCTCAAACTCATTTCACCATGGGCTGAATGAGCTGGGTTTTTTTTTTCATAAGAATATTTTTTTACTCCATGGGGTGCCAGAAGAGTTTTTATGGCAGCTGTGTGGTGAAAGGGCTGAAAGATGACATGATAATGTGCCACTGGGAGCAAGCAGGAGAGGGAAAGGAGTGCTGGTATATTGGGTTGTTACAGGCTCTCTGTTAGATAAAATCCCAACGCTCAAGTTCAGTCCACAACTGAAACTGGGCCCTGCTTTTTCACATTCTGGTGTTTGTTGGAACCTAAAGTAGCAACACTGGTGGCAAACAGATGGGTCAGGGCCCTGGTTTGGTGTTGCAGAGAGAGCACTGAGACTCAGGGCAGTTCTGTGTGACGCAGATTCTGTGTGAGCACATCGTGTTCACTTGTGGGCCTGATATTTCTGAGTCTGAGAGATTTTAGCCTGCTAGCAGCTGCTAAACTTCTCCCAAGGGAAAAATATCTCGAGAAAGCTTCTTCTCAAAACAGTATTGATAAACAACTGATTCATTCTCAAATTTTTCTCTACATGATGTAGAACCTTTCCAGTTCTGTTTCTCTAGTTTAACCAATGGGATTAGAGGAATGTCATTTCTATTCACTAATCATGGTAAATCTGTTTCAGAACATCTTATAAAAAGTAGTAAAAAGTAGACAATAAAGCCTTCTGATCTTTTACCTTCAAAAAAGGTACTTGAAGTAATTAATTTTTTTGTGTCCTACAACGACATTCACTGTCGCCCTGATTTTTTCAGCCTTGTCTTCTGTTTCACAGTTTCATGTTTTGGGTTCTTTCTCATGCTCTGGTCTGTAAACACAGCCAGTGTTATTGTAGTTTCAAGGTAGTTTTCATTCCTGTTCTTAGAGATATGGACAGTTGATGGACAGTTGTTTCGACCAACAGGATGGGGAGAGGTGTCAACCTTCTCCCCTAATCCTTGGCCTTTGTAGATATACTATATATGGAGTCAGACTTTCAAATAGAGTTCTTAGTTCATGCCTTCTGATCAAAGTGTGAGTGTGTGTTTGTGTGCGTGTGACGAGCTGCATCAATTCACTGGTGTTTGTGTTACACACTGCAGGTGCTCTGCATGTGCCTTGTGAAAACACTGCTGAAACCAGAGCCCTGCTTTGTCCACTTGCAGGGAGAGCTTCATTTCCATACTCCGTCAGCTGGTACTGGAGTGGGGTGTAGGCTGGGGTAAACCTTGGTCTGTGCCAACAGTCACTACTTCACTTTTCAGCCTTTTCATTTCAAATAACTTTCAAAGATCTCACTGATGCTCGTGGTATAAGTTCAGCACTTAGGATATTCATGTCATATACGTTGTTTTGAACAATCTATGAATTAAACCAGTACTGCTTCTGAAATAATTGAAATGTGTGAAATTGCGCATTTTTGCTGTACGTACCATGGCCTACAGGGTTCTTTTATGCCTTTTGGCATAATATTGGTCATAATACTCTATACTAAATCCATTTAGTGTGGTGACTGTTAACAGCACTTTTTCTTGTTTGTACATTTGGTAACATGAGTCACTGCCTTTGCTGTGGTAAAGTAAATATTCCAGCAGGAGCCAAAATTACCTGGAGGATAACATGAGTTTCCAGGTTTTAGACAGAATGACTCAGAAAGCATGAGAGCATGGGAGAAATGCTGATTTGACTGGTTAGAAACCAAGGATTTGTGAGCAAGAAGAGTCCTGTATTTTGCTCTGTGGATTACTCAGAAAACATTGATTGAGAGCCACAGTGCTGTGAAATGTATTTGAGGAAAGCTTTTAATTACATGTGGTCTTTCTGAGCTTGGTACTCTTGATGGCCCTCTTGCAGAAAAGAGACTTAGGCAGTATGGGGGCCCAGGATAAATGACTGTAAACCAATTACCTCCTGCTTTAATGTTGTTTAGCAATTGGTGGAAGACATTTAGTGTCTAGAAGCTGACTGTAATTGTATTTTGGGTATTTTAATACGGTATTTACATGATTGCATACAAGCAGCAGGGCAAATCGAGTAGATTGCAGGCTGTTGGTTAGATTTCACTGTGGTGCTTCATTATTTAAAGTGAAAATTAGAGTTAGCTTCATTTCCTCTGTATCATGAGCATATATTTTTTATAGCCTGTGCAATGTCTGAAGGCATCTTGATGTCTCTGCATGCATTAAAAGAAATAAATATCAGCATAATCCTTTTGCTCCAAAGCTAAGTATAGTTATTACCTTAAGGTTTAGATACCCTATTAATCTTTATTTAAGTGATTTCTAAAAATGACCATTGTGTGGTGACAGAAAGCAAAATTAATTTTACACTGGTTTGCCATGTGGCTTTAGTTAAAGGGTACCTCAAATGTGCTCCCTTTCTTTTTTCTTGAAGTCTACATTTGAGTTGATTGCTAAGGGGTGTTGTTACCTGCTGAATGTTTCCCTAATGGAAGCATGGGCTTTCCTCCCAATATGCGGGAAAAATTTGTAAATAACACTGAAAATTGTTAACGGTTAAACGAGACTGGTTAATTCTAATTCATCATCTTCAGTGGTGTCTGGTCACTTAATATTCTGGTAACATTTTTCTGAACTGAAAATAGATTGCAATTTCATAACCATGTTAAACTCTGTCTATCTGTGGATACGAAATCGTTTGAATACCAGATATTTTCGTGTTTTGCTATGGCCAGACCCTGTCTGTTGTTTCTTTATTTAAACATATGCAGTCAGACAAATGTGTCAGGGTAAGATTGTCTTGGTCACAGGGACTGTAAACTTTGATATTTAAAAGCTCTTTAAATGTTTAGGAANAAACCTTGGTCTGTGCCAACAGTCACTACTTCACTTTTCAGCCTTTTCATTTCAAATAACTTTCAAAGATCTCACTGATGCTCGTGGTATAAGTTCAGCACTTAGGATATTCATGTCATATACGTTGTTTTGAACAATCTATGAATTAAACCAGTACTGCTTCTGAAATAATTGAAATGTGTGAAATTGCGCATTTTTGCTGTACGTACCATGGCCTACAGGGTTCTTTTATGCCTTTTGGCATAATATTGGTCATAATACTCTATACTAAATCCATTTAGTGTGGTGACTGTTAACAGCACTTTTTCTTGTTTGTACATTTGGTAACATGAGTCACTGCCTTTGCTGTGGTAAAGTAAATATTCCAGCAGGAGCCAAAATTACCTGGAGGATAACATGAGTTTCCAGGTTTTAGACAGAATGACTCAGAAAGCATGAGAGCATGGGAGAAATGCTGATTTGACTGGTTAGAAACCAAGGATTTGTGAGCAAGAAGAGTCCTGTATTTTGCTCTGTGGATTACTCAGAAAACATTGATTGAGAGCCACAGTGCTGTGAAATGTATTTGAGGAAAGCTTTTAATTACATGTGGTCTTTCTGAGCTTGGTACTCTTGATGGCCCTCTTGCAGAAAAGAGACTTAGGCAGTATGGGGGCCCAGGATAAATGACTGTAAACCAATTACCTCCTGCTTTAATGTTGTTTAGCAATTGGTGGAAGACATTTAGTGTCTAGAAGCTGACTGTAATTGTATTTTGGGTATTTTAATACGGTATTTACATGATTGCATACAAGCAGCAGGGCAAATCGAGTAGATTGCAGGCTGTTGGTTAGATTTCACTGTGGTGCTTCATTATTTAAAGTGAAAATTAGAGTTAGCTTCATTTCCTCTGTATCATGAGCATATATTTTTTATAGCCTGTGCAATGTCTGAAGGCATCTTGATGTCTCTGCATGCATTAAAAGAAATAAATATCAGCATAATCCTTTTGCTCCAAAGCTAAGTATAGTTATTACCTTAAGGTTTAGATACCCTATTAATCTTTATTTAAGTGATTTCTAAAAATGACCATTGTGTGGTGACAGAAAGCAAAATTAATTTTACACTGGTTTGCCATGTGGCTTTAGTTAAAGGGTACCTCAAATGTGCTCCCTTTCTTTTTTCTTGAAGTCTACATTTGAGTTGATTGCTAAGGGGTGTTGTTACCTGCTGAATGTTTCCCTAATGGAAGCATGGGCTTTCCTCCCAATATGCGGGAAAAATTTGTAAATAACACTGAAAATTGTTAACGGTTAAACGAGACTGGTTAATTCTAATTCATCATCTTCAGTGGTGTCTGGTCACTTAATATTCTGGTAACATTTTTCTGAACTGAAAATAGATTGCAATTTCATAACCATGTTAAACTCTGTCTATCTGTGGATACGAAATCGTTTGAATACCAGATATTTTCGTGTTTTGCTATGGCCAGACCCTGTCTGTTGTTTCTTTATTTAAACATATGCAGTCAGACAAATGTGTCAGGGTAAGATTGTCTTGGTCACAGGGACTGTAAACTTTGATATTTAAAAGCTCTTTAAATGTTTAGGAATTTCTTATGTAGATGGAATCAGAGTTGTGTCAAGCTTTGGCCTGAGATACGTGGTTGAGTTCACAGCATCAAATAGGAAGTTTACTTCTCTATTTGCAGGTACCTTTCTTTACTTTTTGGAAGCATAATACACACCTAGCTTGCAGCCAAAGTAATGGTCAAAATGCAAAGTTATCCTGGAATTCATATTTATTATTTTGATTAGTGACATTAGCAGCAAAATTCTCAGTTCAGCTCCTGCTTCAATACCAAAATCTAACCATTCCTGCACATATTTTTCCATTTACACCATGGAGAAAAAAAATGTGCACATTTTTTGTGTTGTGCACCATATTTAAACGCAGCTGTTACATGGTGCATTTAGCATCTTTGTGGCTAAGTGCCACGTAAACTAGATAGAATTAAAGCTTGAAAGTATATGCTTTCTGTCTTTATTCCAATTAAAACTGTCTTTATTTCAATTTAAATTTTAGGACTACGACTTGCAGCATCTTGGGGAATGTAGTCCCACCTAAATTCAGTGGGATCAGGGCGTGTAACTTGCTCTGAAAATCCCTACTTGGGTTTGTTGCACCGTTCTCTTTCGCTGTTTTAACAGAAGTACTTGCTTGAGAGAAGTTTAAATAGAGAGACCTGCAGACTTTGACACGTGTCTTCCCTAAAAGAAATGGATCTTGGCTTTGCTATGGCTGTGGCAACTTCTTTTATGCTCAGAGCAAGCCATCTGCTGACCTCTGAAGGGGCAAAGTTTGCATTCAAGGAGGTCTTGATGGCAAGTCAGGTTCTGAGCGTGGTGGCGTGAGGGCGTTGTTTCCCAGAACTATCCCGAGACCACTGATTCATTTGCCTCTCAAATGTTTGTAGAAGCCCGAGCAGAATCATTCATGGGGGCTTTGTATCCCATACCAGTTCCTCTGTTTCCCAGCTCGTGGTGTTTGTGCGCACATCAGATCAGGATATCTCATTTCAGCTTTCACCCAGAGCTGCTGCCATGAATTCACTGGGCTCTCCTTCAGGCCCATGCTTCAAGCACCAATTCACATACAGATATACATGTATGCAGTGTGGCAGTTTGGATAGGTAGCAAATAGAGTGCTTGCATGTACAGCAAATAGAATATTATTTCTGTTAGTAAATTAATTATATTTTCAATTATTAAATATCGTGCACTGGAAGTAATGGGTCTTCTTCCTGGACCTCTGATTTTGGCATACTCAGTTTTCATTTTGGTTTTATGTAATTCTTCAGCTCCTGTTGCAGAGGAAATGAGCTTCATTTCTGCAAGAAGCAAATATCTAATTTCAGTGCAAGTTAATTTCAAGCTTCCTTTACAATTAAACAATTCATCTCCTAATCTTTCCTGCAAAACCCATATCAGTAAAGGCAAGGAGAAAATGTACTGAATATATGCAGAGTATTTTCTTTTTAAGTTTATGGAGCAGAACATCTCAGGGTGTCCCATGGCTGTGTGTAGAATGTGTAGGCTGTGTGTTATTCTTTGTGCTCAGAGAATAACAGGTTATCAGTATGTTTACAATTAATTCTGAAAGGGAGTCCTTTTGCTGCCTGCTCTCACCTCCAGGGAACACCTGGGGACAGGTTACAAACATGACTGAAGAGAGCCTAAAATGTTTTTGGCCCAACTTTTTCCAAAAGGCTCTCAAGTAAATTTGCAAGGCAACAATACAGATGTGATGTAAATACATTTTTGAAAATCAGTATTTTCAGTATATTATCAGTATTATCAATACGCTCTAACATAGAATTTTAAACAAGAGGATTGGTTTTTGTACCTCCATGAGACGCTTCGTGCTTAACATAAAGTTGACCTAATTTTTGAGATTTATAATGCCTGAGTCCTTATGGGTTCTCTCTGAAGGATCTGAGGGAAATGCAAGAGTGCACATGGTTTTGAACCTCAGCTGGCAGCGAAAAGACCCCAAAAGTACATATTCTCCAGCACAGGTTTTACTACCGAGAACTTCCAGCTTAGATACAGTAGACATGTGCAGATCTGAAAATTAATTCCATATGTATTCAGCATACCTTGATGAATACAAGGTAGGAGTCTTGTACTCTTACAGGAGGAAACTAACACTGCTGCCTTGCATTTTCTGTTTTTACACACAGCAAAACAGAGGAGGCTCTCCTAAAAATGCAGAAAGAACGAGACTTCCATCGAATGAACCATAAGCGAGTGGTCCAGGAAAAAAACCGTCTGATTTCTGACATGAAAAGGTACAAAATAATTTTAGTTGCTCTACATGTAGAATTACATACGATGTTTTGAATTGTTGCCTGATAATGAGATAACACTATGGAATCTGAAGTGAGTCTGGCTGCATTTAGTTATGTCCTGGTAAACAGCAGCTCCATGTGACCATCGTGCCACACAGATCAAAGAATTTCCAATGATTTATTCTTGGTGGATTTTCTATGATGCAATATGCATTAATGAGTACACAGTATTTCTAATAGTTGGAAACAAAAATGAGTTGTTTATCTTTACCCAGATCCTTTGCCATAAATAGGTGGTGATTTCTATTCATAACCTTTGCCCATTTTAAGGGTAACTGGTATCACACCAAGTTCAGAACCTTTGCATTCCTGACTCTCAGAGATGGCATTTTCTGTCATCTTGAACTTGCAGTAAGAAACTTGCTGTGTTGCTTTCGTTGCAAATAAGGCCAGACTAGTCCATTGCTACTGATTGATGGTGATTGAATTTCTACATAGGAGCGGGGTTCAGAATCTCTTCTTCACACATGTTGATGCCAGCCCTTGTTTTAAAATAACACTGGGGAGCGGCTTCCATCTGCAGCTCCAGTTCATTCCCTGGGTTTTGTTGGTATGGTTATCAATCAGTGCATGGAATAGCAGCTCTGTCTTCTACATCTCCACCCTTGGAATGCACACGTGCTAATGCCAGAGAGCAGTCTGCGCTGAACTGTCCTCTGTGACTCAGCATTGTGCAGGACGCAGTGGCCCTGGAGCTGTTGATGTCACATGTTTCTCGTGAGAGATTACGTGTCTGAATCTTAGTTTGTCTGAAGAATTCAAGTGCTTAAGTATTCACAGTGTAAAATGTGGCGAACAGAGAAATCAGCATCATATTATGACTGTTTTGTCCAGATGAGGATCTTATTTGGTAGTCAGATAACAGCTGTACTTCTCTTTCTTCCAGTGAAATACAATCCATCTGTAAGGAAACAAATTAGCCAAAATTAACGTGCAGTATGTGTATGAAGGATTAACAACAGGACAAAATTAGATGGATTGTTTTAAGATGTGACCAAACAAGCTGTGAATTCTCTTACTCATTTGTCTGACTTTTTTTTTTCTCTTTTGTTGTGGTATTGCAGTTGCTTACATACTAAACAGCTTTGCTGTCTCCTCTGTGTTGACCTTTTGGTAACTTTACTCGTTTGGGGAGGGGAAAAGTTATGCAGATATAAATCTCTGATTGAAACTCATCTGTGAGGAGTCATTTTTCCTCCTCTTGCTCACAGGCTGAAGGCACATTATGCATCCTATGAACCAGTGCTGAAGCAGCTGTCAGAAAAATACCAGAATTCACTGACACAGAAAATGTTAACCAGTTTGGAGAGAGACCGAGCGATGGGGCAGGTAAAAATGTGGTGAACACCACTTGCACAGCTGTAAGGAAGCTTCTGGTTTTTGCTTTGGTAAATACACAGGAGATTTCTGGTAAAACAACTCACTTATGCGGTATTCTGAAGCAGAATATTTTGTGAGTTTCATGATTTGATGAAATATTTGCCGTGAAAGTATGTGAAACATGGTGCCACAGAGTAATAGATGTCAGTGTGTGCTTGCTCAGTGTGCAGCAGGTGTGATATTCACAGATTCCCCTGCTTCCATCCGTGCCTTTGGAAGCAGCTTATTTTAAATTCCTTTATTACTGTACGTTATTTTATTTTTTCCTAAATATACCCAGAAGTGACTCGCTTGTTTAGAAAAAAAAAAATACATGAGGAGATCAGAGACAGTTTTTCTGTCTTGAGTGGAATATTTGAACATTTTGCTTCTCTAATCTTACCTGATGTATACAAGATATTCTGCCCTTTTGACTGGAAGTAGTATGAGCACAGGTAGGAGGGATGACAGACAGAAAATTACCTTGCATGTGTTTAAGAAAAGAAGTAGGAAAAAAAAGAAAAAATCCTACCCAAATGCGTTTTGTCAGTAGCATCAATTATAAGTGGGTAAAATGAAAGGAATTTACCACCCTCTTCTAATAGTCTTCATCTCTCATTTCCTCCTTTCCTCTGCCTCCAGTTTTTCTCAGGTCACCTCAGGGCTTATAAAACAGTGAGGATTATATGGTTGAAAATTTCAGTAAGGAAAAGAAAATGCCCTATAGAAAAAGGAAGTTTTTGCCCATATGGAGTTCTGCTGAATCAGGAGTACAAAACATGGAACAGTTCCAATACTGTGAAATTTCAGGGGCATATATATTTATGTGGATATATAGATGTAGGAGCTGTGCAGTTATGAGCTGTATTCATTCCACAGCAATGAGTTTTTTCTAATGCATACCACCATATTTTGTGACGTTTTGTTTTGACGAAGCTGTAAGTCATATCGTGCCATTAAATTTGAGATGAGTGCAGTGAGAGCAGCTGCTGAAAGTTGCTGCTGTAGTCAAAACCCTGGTAATTCTGTATGTCTGCATTGTTTTAATAGAGTTGTAAAAGTGTTTTGAGAGAGTCTGGGTGGCTTGTGTTTTATTGCATTGTTGCTCTGGGTCTTTCCAAAAATCTTGAATTAGGAGTTATGTTCATAACTTAGAAACAATAATCAAGAGTAAAAAATTATAGCTGGAATTAATGAAGTACACCAGCATGAATGCTGTGTGTTGTGAACAGGCACTTCAAAAGTAATGTTTTCATATTGCTTCCTCTTGTTCTTTCCTCTTTTTAAAATTAGGTTACAGTTTTGCAGGCTGTGTTAGAAAGTTTCGAGTCCGGATATGCTAAGCAGATCTCTGAGACAAAAGGTAAAATATTCCCGTCACCAGGCTCAGCCTGGTTACCTATTTTTTTTTGGTTGATGCGATGCTTCTCAAAATACAGTGTAACAGTAAATCAAAAATACTTGCACTGCATTTTATCAGCTGACCTGGGTGTGAGCAGCAGTTTTATCATTTGAATATTTTATTCTGAAGTGTATTCACTAAGGAGAGTGAGGCTGCTGAAGGCAATATGGAATATATGAGTAACTTGGAAGGACTTTGTCCTAGAAATCCATTTTGTGACTGATTTTGTTACTGTATCTGCTGATAACTCCTTTCTGATGTGTGTGCATGTGTTCCTTCTCAGCTCACCATTCAGAAAACATATGTTGTAGTCTGGAAACATTTTGAAAATACTAGTATTATGAAATCCAGACTCTCATTTTTACAGAAGATTGCTAGGATGATAGAATACCTGTTGGGGTATTTTCTGTATGGAGCCACACTACTTCCCTCTGTCATTTTTACATTATTTTTTCTAACACCATCAGGAAAACCCTAGCACCTCTGCTTTCTTAAGTAAATGAAGCTCATGCCATCACATTCTCTGAGAGTATCAATCCCACTAATAATTCTGAACCTCTTTTTCAATTGCAGCTACATTTGCTAGTAAGGTAAGTTTCAAAGAAACCAGGTGTCTTAAATTCTCCTGAAAATAAGTGGGATGGTGCAAAAGGGAAGTGGTGAGCGAGCTCCATCCTCTGACAACAGAGTATTTACGTGTGAAGGGGATGTTGCACCTGCCTTAGTCCTGAGCAGGACTCTCATCATAGATAACTGTTTACTTGAAATTAGAGAACCCTACAAATATTATACAACTTCCAGGTGAAGAATTCGTTCCAATTAAGGCAACTTCAATACCTGGGTTTTTTTGTTTGTTTGGTTTGGTTGGGTTTTTGTTTGTTTGTTTGTTTTCTATGTGTTAAAGCCTAAACCAAAAAGCCATTGAGTTATCCCTGCCTTTGACAATCAAGCTTCATTAGTTCCCATGTTCATGGAATTACTGCCATTGTGTAAAGTTCCTCTAGAAAACACCAGGCTGAGAAAAAGAATAGGAGCCACATAAGTTTATTTTGGGGTTTTTTTGTGTTTGTAGTTGAGTGAAGAGGCTGGGAAGCATTGCCTTCTTTTCCTATTAAATCCACTCTGGATTGAGGATATATAGTGTGGGATCTTCCCCGTGCACATGTTTTACAGTGTGGCTGCCCCATCTGTCTCCTTTTCTTATTAAACATACTTTCATTTGTTGTTTGATTCTAAAAACCACTCTCTGCCTGTTCAGTCTTGTTTGTTCTCCAGAAATCTTGACAGCCTTTTGTAATACCAAGAAGTGACAGGTAAGGGAGCCATTTGATAAATAATTATATAAAGAAACCCTTGTCAATCTCCAACACAAATTAAGCACATCAGCCACCCACCTGCTTCTACAAGTCTTAATTTTCTTCATACCTTGGGTATCATAAATTAATCAGTATTTCAATTCATTTCTTTCAGTGCTTTGTCCTCTAATACTACATAATTTTTATTGCCCTCTGTAGGCCATACTCATGTCTCAGTGGGTAATAGTGTCTCTCTTTAAAATACTTTCTGCTGCCTCTTGAATGGTGATCATATTCTGTTCCTCTTGATTTCTTATTCGTGAGAGAGCATAAGTATAAGTAACCCTGAGAAACATAGATTTCTCATGGATACTGGAGTGTTGGATTATGCCCTTTTTCTGACCCAAAGATGAGGCAACTGAGAGGGGTTTTAAAAACCTTTATTCCATTTTCAGTCTCATATGGTGGGTGAGACAGTACAGATGTTACAATTCATGCTATCACAATCAGAAGCCGAACTATTTCCTAATTACATTACAAGCGTTTCTTGGCCTATCAGTTTTTGCCACACCATGCTGTTAATGCCTTAAAGCAAATAATCTAAAATAATTTAGATAATAATTTAGAACCTCGTGGGTCCTACTAACAATGCACCTTTCATAGTTCTAGTTCTCCAAAGTATCTAGTCTATTTGCAAGGCCATCCCTTGAAACTTGTTTCTGGTTCCATTTATTTCATTCACAATGTCTGTCCTATTCCATGGCATTTCTAAGGCAGCGTTTCTTATCTCAAGGTTTGCATACACGTGCACATTATGTGAGCCTTCTGTCAGGCTTTGAGAATTCTCCACAAATCCATTTCCCACACGGGAGAAATGTTCACCTAATTTTTCCTCAAAATTCAGATTACTGGTGGAGTTGGAAATCCAGGCTGTAAGGAGACTTCCAGCGGCACCGTTCATTCTTCTGGGCTGAGTTCTGTGCATTGGGATGCTTGAGTTAGAGGGCAGCACGCAGCCAGAGTGGCAGGTGATCCTTGGCCATGCTGAGCTGCCTCTCCGGGCCCGGGTCTGCTTTCAGTGCCGTGCGCAGCCTGAAGGAGGGAGGGAGGGAGGCTCTGCCCAGCAGCAGGGATTGCCCTTCACTGCTCCCCAGGCTGCTTCTGTCCCACAGCCTGACTTGGCCGGGGAGCGCCTTGGAATGCTGGCTTGCCTAGAGGGCAGAGAGAGTGGCCTTTAATGGGTTTTGGATTTGCTGAACTGTGAGGTTCTGCACATCCACTCCAAGTAAGCAGGAGTGGAACTTTGTACAGGGCCATGTAGTGTCAGGACGAGGGGGTTTGGCTTCATGCTGAGGGATAATAGGTTTAAATTAGATATGAGGAAGAAATTCTGCCCTGTGGGTGTGGGGAGGCCTGGCACAGGGTGCCCAGAGAAGCTGTGGCTGCCCCATCCCTGGCAGTGTCCAAGGCCAGGCTGGACAGGGCTTGGAGCAACCTGGGATAGTGGAAGGTGTCCCTGCCCACAGCAGAGGGGCTGAGGTAAATGAGCTTCAAGGCACCTTGCAACCCAAACCATTCAGTGATTGTGGGATTGGTTTTAGTTTGGGGCTGCTTTTTTTCTCTCTGAGTCATATAGTGCGCAATAAAGAACAAAGGGGAACTAATTAGTATTCACAGTGAGTTTGCATTGTAAATTTGTATCTGGCAGCTAGGTAGAAAAAAAATTAACAGTACTTAATGTTAATTTTAGGGCAACTATTCTGGACTTTATTACTCAGGCATTTGATGTAGGAGCTTTCATCCTGCTGCATTTCAAGCAATTGAAGATAGCATCCACAGTACAGAGCATGTAATTTATTTACTAGCAGTTTTTTGCTGTCTCATTGTCAGGCTGCTGTTCAGCCTTGTACAGAAATCCTTCAAGAGAATAACATCTAATAATTTTTAAGACACCTAAAGAAACCTAATTCTTGCCTTGCTTGTTTCAAATTGATATGAAGGACATGTAGTAGTTGGAGAGGAACTAGTTAGCAATTATTGTTGGGACTTTGTCATCCTGTGGGCTGCTTCTCTGTCTGATTCCCACTCAGAAATCAGCTCTGAAAAAAACCTGTATTTTGAGTTCAGATTACTTTTGAAAAAGTAATGGATTTTTTTAAAGGCTATTTACAATAAAAGCTGGTTGTGTTTTAAATCCTGTCCTTTCTGATATGGTAGCAAGATCATACATAGAGGAATCTAATTATCAAAGCAAGAGGGCTGCTATTTTACTTAGGATATTGGTGTGTGTTAACAGTGCTTGCACCCTTCCTTACAGATCTAAACACAGTGTTCAGTGATGCTCTGAAAAAAGACCCCTTTTGCCTGCAGGAATTGAGCAGTGTTGATTGTGGCTTGCTTATAAACCCAAGTGAACACTGCTACAGCAGCTGGTTCTAAACATGTTGTAAAACTGCTCCTTGCTTGGTACTCTCCTTGTATTTTCTAAAAACAGAAGCTGCTTATTTATTACCCAATTATATTCAAAAGTTAAACTTCAATGAGTTTCTTTACTCATGGTTGAATTAACTCATTGCTAAGACTGTTAGCTGTGCTTTTCCTTTCCTTGATCTGATGCAATTGCAGTTAGAAGGTCATGCAAAAAGAAATTTAAAATGTGCCTGGTTGTGCCCATTCCATGTGCAACGCAATCAGAATAGAAAGTCTTTAAACCTAAGCTGTTGACATCTAAGTGCAACAGTTCTTTGGAACTCATTCTTTCTTTTTTTCATATCTACTGACTTTTAAGCTCTGGAACTGTCATAACACTGTTGCTTTGTAAGTATGTGTATCTCAAAAGAACCAACAAACTGTGAGCTATCCATGCTAGTGGATAGCAGTTACTAAGTGAGTACAAGGTGTCAGACATAACAAACTAATTTTGCTGTTTACTATTCCTCAGAGAAAGTTATTATTCAGGATATCTGTGGCAGTAGCTTCAACTTTTAAAGCAGTAAGAATACATAAAGACTAAAGTTTTTTTAATCCAGTTTTATTAATCTTTCCTCCAGTTCCAGTTGGGTATACTGGAAGGTTTTGTGTTGCTTTTGTGTTGATTTGCTTTTTTTGCCTCTAAAGTGCAGGGAGTGTTCAGGGTTTTTTCCCCTGCTTTAAGTCATCAGGTTTGCACTTGGGTGTAAAGGTCTTAATAAAACCATTTTACAAGAGCAATCATTTAGAAATGCATAATGTGAAGTACATTTCAGCCTGGATTTTAGTTGTGTAATGTGTTTCTTCAATCAGAGATTGTTTTTTCAAAGAATGGAGGGATGTCAGTGCCCAAATCCTGTTGGAAATCAGTATTGCATTCTTTTTCATGCAGACCCATGTTCATCCAACAGAGCACTGCAGCAAGATGCAGGGATCCCAAAGGGCTGTGTTTGGATTTGTGTGAGCTGCCAATACAAAAGCTGTCAGAGAGCAGTGAGTGTCCTTTCTGCCAGGTCATGGCAGATGCCTTGTGCTGTAGTCCACATGTGCAGTACTCTTCATCCCATCTCTTTCAACCTTTGATGATTTAAAGCTATGTTACCTGCTTAGGATTTCTTTGCTGAGTTACCTCTTCATCAGTAATTCCTTGTTTGAAAGGTGGCTTGGCAGAAAGTGCAGGGAAACAAAAGGAATTACGAGCTGAAAATCAGAATATTGCATTGGTGGTGGATACTGGATAGGATGCAGTGAGCTGATGTTTCCTGTGGCTCTGAGGGATGTGAATGAATGCATCCATTTCCCTGTGACTCTCTCTGTACTGCAAGATTATTGCATTTTTGGGGCCAAGTCTAGGGTACCCTTTAGATAAGATGTAATTATTTGTGGAGCAGAGATACATATAACCCTGGAATAATGTATATGGATGGCACAGTATGAGCATCTTCTTTTTTAAAGTAGTGTTTCTTTGAGAATTTCACATGTCGAATATTAAGTAAGGAGATAGCTTCCAGAAGAGTAAATAAAAACATTCTGCTGATATTTTTGTTGCCTTTGTTTTACAGTAGGCCATGATTGTACAAGGAAGAAAGAGTTTGAAGGTCCCACCCAGAAAGCTCTCCGGGAAGCCAGGCAGCAAAAATTCCTTGTTGTTTCAAGCTCCTCCTGTGATGCAGATGAAGATGCAGAGAAGATGGGCAGGAGAGATCTAAAGGTACCGTGTTCTTTCCAGCTGGACCATGTCAATCCTTTTTATACTAAGCGGTGCTGAAAGACACCTGTCCAATGTGATTAAAAGAAGTCCCGCTTAGTTGCAGTAAATAGGACAGGTAGGTAACAAGTTTTTTATTTTTAATATAAGTTTCTATTACAATTAAATTTTCAGGGAATTACAAGAACTCTGATTAATTGAAGCTAGCAGTCTACTTTTTGAGAATCCAATGTATGTAATCACCTGGCAGAGGAGGAGCACTGGCTGTAATTGCCTCTTGCCCTGTTGTGTTTCTTTTGTAACTTGAGAAACCCTGATGTGTTCCATAATGCTTGCAAACCTTTCCAGCATTTCAGACTGTTCCAGCTGGGACTAGAAGGGACAATGGCTGTGAGACTAAGGGCAAAAACCTGGTAATGGCCTAATAGTCAGAGCTTCTAAACCTGAATATACCAGAAGTGGGTTACTGCTCCAGCTTGGAAGTTGTGCCAAATCAAAATTAATTCCTGATTGAATATTTTTTTTTTATTATGGAAAAGAATGTTTATTCCAATTGTTTTATTTATTGAGGTTGCATTTTGAGACTACGTAACAATGCATTTTATTCTTCCAAATTAGGGTAAGCATTGTAATATCTAAAATTTCAGAAGCTCCCAAAACTGTTACACTGCTCTATTTTTGTTTGAGAACTACAGTTAAAGTTTAAACTGTGTTTTTTGAGAAGGAAAAAAAGCTTTTGTTGATGGTCATACAGTCAGAAGCAACTTCAGTCTTTCCTTTCTCTGTCTCCACAAGAATATGTCCATTGTAATTCATTTTTGTAGGTTTCTGTCTGGCTTTGCAAGAGCATTTCCACTGTTTCACTTTGGCAGTGCACCTCTCCACAGACAAACATACCATTTTAGTTCTGTTTTCGTTCTTTTTTCTGCTCCTGAGCCCTCCAAAATAAAAAAAACTCTATATGTCTGTATCTCTTCTGTTGCTTACTGAAACACTTCTCACCATGTATAGCAAATATTTCTCCATACTGTCCCCACACCTACTAGTATCTGAGGCACGTGCCAGTCAGTCCATCTCCACTTCCCCTGTTTTTCATGCAGTGGTGAAAAATTTTCATGCTGGACTCTTAGAGGTACCGCCTCTCTACATTCTGACTTGGGAACAGATAAAATTTCATAATCCAAGAAGCAATAATTTTTGTGTTTCTGTTTCTACTGAAGTCATCAGGATTTTTATGGAAAACTGCAGCAGAGCTGTGCTTCACCCCCAAAATATAAACTCTGCACAGGTAGTGTGCCTGTCTGGCTTTTGTTCTTTGAAATTCATGAGCAGTTAGTTGACTGGTTCTAGCAAGCATCTGTGTTTCTACAGATCTTATGTTTCCCAAAGGAGTCTCACCAGAGGCCCTGATGTCTTTATTTAATCAATGGATTAGAAAACTGGGTTAAGAAATAGAAATAAGGCATCAGAAAATGTGGGCATGTTTGAATGTACTAGAATTTTCCATGGCTAAGCAATGATCTAAAACTTTATGTGTGAGATTAGCATCACTTCCAAATGGAACAATAATTCTTTTTCACTTCACATTTCCTGGATCTATTATTTCTAAATATTTCCTTTCCCCTAATCAAGGATTCCAGCTTGGATAGTGCATGTGAATTACTGCTTAGGATGTTAGAAATAAATGGCAGAGGGAATGATGAATGTGTAGAGTGCGAAGAGGTGAGTTAAAATTGTGTTTAAAACAGAAGAGACAGAACTCTGTCCTGTAGTGCACATTTAATGAACTACAGTTCTAATCCAATTTATTGAATTAAAATAGTGTGTTCTTATTTAAGTGTTTAGGTGTCTTAAATATTTGTTCCCATCAAAAGGATGAGGTATAAAGGAGAGCCTTCCCTTCCTTAGGTGAATTTCTGTGGTACTTGGAATCAACTTCGTGTGGTGTCTCATCTCCTCTGACCTATATCAAAAGATGTTTTAAGTTCTGCTGTGTGTTATGTAACTTAAATTCTTTCTTACAACGATTCAACTTGAATGAACATGAACATCCCCTGAAAAGTGTTCCATAAGTCATTGAAATGTTTATTGGGAATTGGTTTATACTAATTGAGATTATGATTCATTTAAATTCTCTCTATACCACAAAGGAACTAGGCATCAGAGCATGAATTTGATCAGTTCCATGGAGTTCAGTGAGGAATATATAGAAGAAATAAATGCAATTGAAATCCTGTCTTTGCATATGCATCTACAGCAAAAGAGAGAAAAAGAGAATAGAAGATGTGGAAAATCTAGGTAAAATTGACTGTCTAGTATGATCAAGCCTGTCTCAGTAAATGTAAGTGAACTTTTAAAGCTTACAAAAGTTTAGAGTGAACATGTTATCCAATTTAGAAGTTCAGGCATTTGGATTATATCCCATTCAGTAAAAAGCCACTATATTGTCATGAGATTGTATCCTTGAGATAAAATTATAAATGTTTGTATTAACTGCACTGTTACATCGCAGTGAACTATGGTGATGGAAATGATTTAACATCTCTTCTGCGTCTGGTAGCTAAATAGGGATCTAACAAATGCCCATGCCTTTAAGTAGATGCAAATATGAGTCATAGCTGAGCTAGAACATTTACTTCAAGGACAGACATACATTGTGTTATTGCAATATCGTGTAAAAACTGACATGTCATTTAACACACAGGTCCTTTGATGCGAAGTTTTGCACTGAAAGAGTGAGTGAAAAAGCAACTGGATTTTTTTTTTCTAAGAGAATGCATTATCCTGATTTTGCAGTCTTTGTTATCAGACTGAATTAAATTGTAGTAACAGACAATTAGTCTAAACTATTTACATATCTGGCCCTTAATAAGCCAGTATCAATAGCATAAGTAGTCTTAGATTAAGAATGTGCATAGAGTACTACTTTAAACATTTAAATTAATTAAAATGCACTCACAGGTCATTAAAATTGTAGAGAACCTTTGATAATGTGAATTTCATTATGCTCTTGAAAACTTTACTATTTTTATTCTCTCAGGTTCCTTTCAGAGTTCATTCTATGTTTGATTGCTTTTATAAGTTCTTAGCAGGACAATTGCAGCTTCTTTATGTTCGCTAAATTATATTTCTACATATATTACAACCCAATTTAATTTTCCGAAGTTTTACTTGGTGCAAAAACTTTATCTAAAGGTGTGTTGGACATTTCTGGAGCAGAGGAATTATCTGTTTCTGTGGAACAGATTTTGCAATTATGGCCATTGTGTACATTAAGAATAGAGAAGTAAAATCCAGTGATCATACAGAAAAGGCTTTTGTAATTAATAAGACTTTGGGTTGAAATGTCACATGGGTACATGTATTACACTGAAGTTTCTCCTCGGTTCTATGGAATAAAAGAGTACAAAATTTGCAAGAACTGCTGTTCCTGTGCTCTCAAGTAGAAGAGGAGATGAAACCAAGTGATTACTAAATCAGATAATTGAGTTTGAATATAAATCAGCACAGGTGTATTGGGGACAGAATTGGGAAGATGGTCCCAAAGTAGTTAGGAAGGGTTCTAAATGAAACAGACAGTCACTTTGTGTTTGTAATAATGTGGCTAAGAAAGCACTGATTTGATATTCAGGAGAGAGTAGGTGACTGACAGATAATACTGGGAATGCTTATTTCTACAGCCCTTCCCTGGGATAATAAAACTGCAGACATGGAGCTAAGAAAATTAATACAAGTTACGCAAATATAAAACTGCAGCCAAGAGAAAGGAAGAGAAAATACGATGTCTGGGTTTCAAATCAGATAAAAAGTAAAAGCTAAGAAATCATAGACCAGACAGTATAACTTATATTCCTAAGGAAGATGACAGTGAGTAACTGAATTTTTACTCAATATCTGTAGAAACCAGGGAAAGAATTAACTAGGAAAACGGGTTTACAGGGAAAAATTGTTTAAATCCAGTCTGTATTGCATCCATGGAAGGATAAGAGGTACCATGAATAACATACAAGAGCACTGAGATTTTACAAAGGCTTTGGATACTGTCTCACAGATTAATTCCTGTGAACAACTGTGGAAATTTGGCCTGACATGATTTTTTTTTAATTAATGGAAAATAAATTAGGAGCATGCTGATACACCGAAGAGGCTTTATTGCAGGGATATATTGTCCTTAATGATGTGGAAAATAGAACAGAAAATAAGCCGACAGACTTTGCAGACCAAGTGGCCTGGGTTTGGTGGGGCTGGAACAGCAAGTGCAGCGAAGGATAGGAGTGGAATTCCAAACCTGACCTGTTGGAGAACTGATCTAAAGAAATAACCGACAGTGTAAGAAGAGGTACAAAACCCTGCATTTAAAAAATGATCCAATGTACAACTAGAGATCAGGAAGATTAGAAAGAGTTGATAATTGGCTTTTAATTAGAGTAGGCTCTAGGGTATGTTGTATAAAACAGGCTTAGCATGAGTTGAAAAGCACATAATATTGTGAAATAGCTGAACATTGCGCTGCAGTGTGAACCAGGAATATTGCCTGGAGCATGTGGAATATTCCTCTGGCTAATTTCACATGGCATGTGGCCTTGGCTGCAATTTTGTGTGCAGTCTCATCACAGCTCTTCAGGAGACAAGGTGGAGCTGTCTTGGTTTGGAACAACAGGTGTCTGCTAAGGAAGGCAGGAGCCTTCCTTGGAATGGGGAAGGTAAACCCCCTCCCTCCAAATTATTATAGTTTTGAAATTAGGGGCTCTCAGACAAAGATATGGGAATAGGAATATCAGGTTTTTATTAGGAAAATTAAAATAAAAAGCAGTAGTACAAAAAAAAAAAAAAAAAACCCAAAACACTGACAGAGTCAGAACACAACCTGACACCCTGTTGGTCAGGGTGTTGGGAGCAGCCCAGTCAACTCCTCCTGCAGTGAAAGATGTGGTTCTGTTGGAGCAATGATCCTGTAGAAGGGTGTAGCTTTCCTCTGAAGGTCCAGTGGTGGTGAGATGGGTCTGGTTTTCCTCTGGGAATCCAGTACAAACAGGCTGTGCTGAAGTTCTGACTCACAGGTTTTTATCCAGGCAGGAATGCTTGGCTCCTCCCCCTGGGCGGAGCCTCTCCCAATGGATGATGTAATGTTCTCAGCCATGCAGTGAGCCTCGATGGCCCATGAACAGCAGAGATCCCCTGGAGGGAGGATGGGTCCTGGAAGAGACAAAGAACCCTGCCCCAGCTGGTTTGAACAGCTGGTAATGGAACACATACTGCTGGTTACATCTTGCATTGCAACCTAAAACAGGAGCATCTACACCAGAGCAGTAAGAATGATTAGAAGTCTATGAAACTGCCAAAGAAAGGGTGACAAGTGAAATTAGCTGGTCTACAGAGAAGAATCCTAAGGGGGGATGGGATGCCTCCTTAAAATAGAAAAGAATTCTGTCAAATAAACAGAGATAAAACCAAAAGCAAATCCCACATTACAAAACAACTTGTTAGAACAAGTAGTCATAAAGTAGAAATGCAATAAGAGTCATTCAGAGTGTAGTGGGTGTTAAGCAAGAAAAAAAATGTATGTCCCTAGAATATGATACCTCTTTCCTTCTTCTTACAGAATTAATGTTCTATGACTCACATGTTAAGAGTATGATCCAAGATTAACTAGGTGTAATCTAAAATGTGTCCTTTAGTTGGTGTTGATGGATTTTAATTTAAAAGAATGACATGTTTTGTTAGGCAATTCTGTATTTTTTTAAAAAAATACTTGTGCTATGGAGTTGAAAATGGTAAAAAGAAAGCTGCTTTTTAGGTGAAATTCACGCTTTAAAAGAAGTTGTCTATTGTATCCTGTAATGTAATAGATAATGTGATGATGGCTTTAGTTTTAGGATTTGCTCAAACGTGTTTAAAGGTGTCAGGCCTGCATGGAGAAAATGAGAAAATGCTTCAGAATGTGAGCTACAAATAAAGCTAGAAAGGAAGTACTCGTACAGTTGCAAGACCAAATTATAAAGACAACTTATAGAATTTTCCATCCTACTTTGCAGCTTTGTTAAATTGCGACATCCAATGCCTTGCATTTTTAATAGTAAAACTGATTCTTTAAGCCCTTGGTGCTTGATAAAACTACCCCACAGAGCATCCAAAGGGTTTTCTTTGTGCTGAAGAACAAGGCTGATTTTGAGTGACTGCGTGCTGCCAAGAATACTAAAGTAACAGGCCCCCAAGATGGAGAACCAATACAGAAAGTTGTTGGGAAGTAAGATGCATTTTGATCCTAATTCTAATTGTACATAGGCTTTGCATATTCATCTGTTTCCTTCTGTGTTTGAGTGTCAGTAATGGCAGATTTTAGAATAATAGGCTGTCTTCAGTGTGACTGTGAATCTCAGTCTTGTTCGAGTCACTTGCAAGAACTGCTGATAATAAAATGACTGGGTTTTGTATGCAAATACTTTGATTTCCTGAAAGAGGGATGTACTGAAACTGTATTTGATTGAAGAAAAAACCTTTGAGTTCTCTTTGCACAGAACATGTAACAGATACAAAAAAATGACATAAAGACTTTAAAATGTTTGATTTTCTTTACTTTTACAAATAGCTGTTGCTGTCTTCCTCAGGACAGACAAATGAAGAGAGTTAAGAATTGTGCTGTGTGTGAGGGTTTCCTTTATCCCTCAGAGTTCCTGCAGTGTTTTCCCTCGTTCCCGTTGGGCTGAAGGATAGGATTTGACTTTGCCTGAGTTAAGAGAGAACTTTGCAGAGGCACCAGAGGCTCCCTACAGAGCAGCAGGAGGTGGGATGGTGCTTGCACAGCTGTTGGTCATGTCAGCAGAGTTGGCCTCTGAGACCATCATTGAGCAATTTCATTAACTCGGCACCAACGCTTTGTTTTCCCTTTAATTAAAGTGTCAAGACCTCAACGTTTCTCTTAGAAAGCATTTGGGAGTTCTAGGGGGAAGAGGAGAATGGTTTGGTTGTGCTTGTTTGGTTGTTCACTGACAGATGTTCGGTGCTTACAGCCCCCGAAGGGAATTCCGCCACTACGACGTCTCTAACTGTGCAATTCCAATGCTCTTTGGAATGTTAAACTTCTGCCAAGATCTCCATTTCAAGGAAGGAGAGGCACTAACTAGCACTAGAACGCACCACACAAGACACCAGCTGTGTTGGGTACCTCAGTTACAATGTTGTTGATGCAAACTTAATTTCACTTGAAAAATGTCCATGGTTTTTAAGAAGGGCTTTTTCTTGTGTGAAAGGAGAAAAAAAATAAATTCCACAAAAGTCTATTTCCAGCTATAATTCCTCTATTTTTTTTTCCAAGGTCTGTTTCATAATGAAAAGTTTATGATGCAGGAGTTGGGAAGAGTTATGTAAAAATTTTGAAACTCCTTTCATACTAAGTTTTAATTTTCAGTACAACAAATCAGTGATCTGCTTGGTGTTTCTGGGTATTGCTAAAACCCGTAAGTGTTGTAACTGCTACACAACTACAAGTCACAATGTTCAGAATGAGAATTGTATTTGAACTGGGTAAATAATCACCACTATTTGTAAAGTATTCTTCCAGAAGTATTTGCAGTCTATATTTCAGCAGTTAACCTGAGCTTGGCGTTCAGGGATGTAGCAAAAAAGGCAATATATGAACTACTGCTTGATATATAAAAAAAGTAGATTCAATGAGGCCACACTTACTACTAACTGTTTTTTTTTTGTTCTTGAATTTGGTTTTTTTCCATTTTAATGTAGCTCAGCTAAAGTTGTTCATGGATAAAACTAGATCCCTTTCAAATTAGTGAAATGTGATTGAAATATGAAATAAGTGCTCAGACCCCCAAAATCTGGAGGGAAAGCTCAGGTGCCGACGGTGGTATTTATATTTTAAATGAGCTATTCTGTAGTAAGTTATGGATTTTAGTGTTTCAATCTTTTTTTTCCAATATTTAAACAAAGCCTTTGCATATGTCAACATCACTTTAAGGAAAATGAAATTCAACATTAGCATTTCGTTTTCATGGTAACAAATCTTCAACAAACCCTGAGAGCTCTGGCACTGCTCACAGTATTCAGGGTTGTTTGTCTTGTATATTCAAACAGCACTTCTGGGAGTGGAAAGTAAAATCTTAATTGTTTCTGTTTGAATACAATGAAATGAAATGAAATAAAATACTAAGTCTTTACTGCAAACAGTTTATGAATTAATAATCAGAGCATTTCCTCCAGAAAATGTGAGACTGTTTCACTGGAGTGTCACGTGCTATGAGGATAATGTTAATGGGTCACAGACCTCTTTGTAATTGGATTTCCAGTTCGAATCTAGGCCTGACAGGTTTGATCATGATAAAAACTAGTTGTTATATAATCATGGATTAGTTGATCTTACCTGCTCTTACATGCAGTAAGCAAAGCGCAACCTCTGTCAGCAGGGAGCCTGAGGTTGGGCAGGTTTCTGCTGGAGCCCAGCCTGGAATGGTGTCTGTACAGGTGGGCTTTTACACCTGAGGAACAGAAATAATTCATCTGCTGTTCAGACAACAAAGGCAACTCAGACTTGTTGCCACTACACACAACCACTTTGTAAAGCACAATTGCAAAACAATTTTGTGGGCACATCAGGAATCTTCTCATGTTGCAGATTTGTTTTTTCAGAAGTGCAGTTTATTGTCTCACTGTGGAGTTTGGCCATGATCTCTGAGCTTGGTTTTGGGGGCTAAAAAGCAGAATGAGTCAATGCTTTCACAGCTCGTTCAGAAGAATGTTTTTTTTCCTGTTTCCAAAGTGCTCTGTCCTCCCTAGAAGCTCCCCTTCTCTTTCCTACCTCTGCTCTCTGTAAATTCTCTAAATCCTTTCAGGTAAGGTGCTGGATTGGAAAGTTTGAACAAACAAGTTTGAAAGCCTGGTAGCAGAATTCTGTTACTCAGAACAAAGGCCACAGCATGCTGGTGTGACAGCAGAACACCAGATACTCAGTGGACAGTTTCAGTTTGCATTTCTTTTGTATATTTTACACCACGGTTCTGTATGTATTTTTTCCAAGTTTGTACCTTGTGTATATATAGTTCAGATAATGTGCTATAAACTGTAAATTAACCAAAGCAGATCAGCCAATCAGGCATTTAGAGTTTACTAGAAGTCCAAAGCTATTTCTATTTTTGCAGGAATGCTTCGCTCAGTGTAGAAAGCAAACCTCGCCCATGTTTCTGTGGCACCTGCAGAGAAATTTCTCTCTTGAAGCAGTACAGCAAAAACTGAGATTTGCTGTGATGTAAATCTCTCAAGAATTCATTCCCACAAAAAAAAAAGAGAGATAAACAAGAAAAAAATCATTATGCAAAATCACAGTTCATAGTATTTTAAAAATATTTAGTCATTAAAAAAATTTGTTTACCAATAGTACTTGTTAATATGAAAATGTCTACACTAGATTTCCACACTTCTGGTGTGTAATAATTATAATTCTTTTAAAATTCTCTTTAGATTACTTAATTCTTGTAGATAATTTAGGAACAATGCATATAATTGTGACCTATCTGTGTCTGGAAAGGATGTTAGCAATAGCAGAGGAATTCACAATTCTTCACACTTGGTGTAGAAATTTTTCTATGCTACAAGATGTACATGCCCTGGCTTGAACCCAGCAGACAAATAACCAAAGAGCACCACACAGTCATGATAATGTAATACTTAGGACTACAAAAATTGTATGTTTTGACATAGATCACAGGGTTGGTTAATGTGAAGATACTGTCCTTGGTTTTTCAATATTGCAAATGAGAAAAATAGTAATGAAGTTAGAGATGAAATAGGAGATAGGTTTACTTTTAAAACTTATCCTTTGAGAGAGGAATCCTCATTTTGAGTATATTTTACCTGGATTTTTTGATGTACAGTCCTTCATTGAGTGATTGGTTTTGTCCAAACACTGCTAATCGGGAAGAGATGTTCTCTTGAGTTCCAGGCTACAAATCTTAGGCAGCTGTTTATTCTGCTGCTCCTGTTCTTTTGTTCTTCCCTTGCTCTGATCCTGCCCCTCCAAACTCGTAGTTCATGACCAGTTCGTGCCTGCCACCAAAGCTGTGAAGAACAGTGTGTGCAGGCTTGCTTTGATCTCAGAAATCCTCCCAGGCTAAAATAATTTGAGACATAACAGTGAAGAGAAGCTGACAGGGCTTTGTTGGCATAACTGTTTATTTATAAAGTTTAGTTCTATTTTAATGGAAGACAGCCTATTGTGTACTAATGAAGTGTTTTATTGCACAGTTTATAAAAAGAGCGAGAGGGGGAAGGCTGACAATATTTGGAGCACATTTAAGGATAATTGGAGAGGTAGTATTGCTGTATTTCATAACTGTGTTCTATTTGATAACTCCTGCATTGCTTTTAAAAACACAACCACACAAGGTAATCCACTCACATATATTGTCAGCCTTGGTGCTCAGTTAACTAATTTTTGGTCTGGGAGTCATAGCAAGGAGCTCTTCACAGTCTGTGTGGTTTAATTCCATTTTTGTCAGCAGACACACCAAGTAAGCTTCCAGCCACCATCTGGTAATGTGTGTGAGTGGAGAGCTTCAGTGGCGGTAAGAGAGGCTGGCTGTGCCAAGGCTGTGGCTGGGAGCTTAGGCAGAACATGCCAACACCTGTGCAGGGGACTATTCTTATCCGCTGTGTCAGCTACTCTGCAAGGCTCCAGTCTGGCTCACATTTTATACCTTTTGAAGTGGTCCTTTTCTGTTTCTTTGTATGAAAAAGTTCGGGTTTTTTAAAATAATTTGCAAACAACGGCAAAGCCTTGAAATTAGAGATTTGGAGGTGTCAGTGTTGTTCCTGACATTACAAATCCTGAGTTTATTACATTTAAAGATCTTTTTACTAATTGAATTAATTCATCGTGAATTTCCTATCAGAGGTAAGTTACTTTAACAAAGGTAATGAGAGGAAACAAGAAAAGGGTAACTTTTTTGCCCCTCTTTGCAGCCAAATGTATTTGGGCATGACTTCAGTATGTCATTGGATTGTTCCAGTCGTGGCACAGCTGAGATTTGATTTTATTAGTGTTTTCTTTTTGGTGAGTCTGTAACAACTCTAATTTGGCTGTTATTTTTAGCTCCACAAACACGTCCCTGTGAGAGACTGATGCACTTGTAGTCTGCACTGTCCTCTTACAGCTGCACACCCAGTCACTGAATGCCATTTACCAAGGGGTTTTAGCCTTTCAGGCTTTTTTTTTCTCAAAATAGTGTCCAGCCAGCAGTTACTAGTATTTAAAGCGCTGCAAAGGTGTCCAGGTTCCTGCCATGGAAGTTAGTATGAACAGGTCATGGAATCACTGAGGGGATTGAGTTGGGAGGTACATTAGATGCCTGAATGCTTTTGAGAAGTTAAGGCTTATATGCTAAGACTGGGTGGATAATACTGTCTAATAAATTTTCTAAGCCAGCTTCTGCTTAGAGTCAGCTATCATTATATAGTGTTGCACTGTAAATTAATTTTCTCTGGTAATTAGTATCGTAATAATCAGTTTAACAGATGTAATGTTGCCAATGACAAGGTTCCAATTTCCTGCAACTATTATATTTTCTCCCTTCTTCTTCCATTCTTTGCAGAAAAGAATCCATTTTCCTGGTGGTACTTGTTTTCTCCTGGAATGATGAGGTGGGCAGGATGGCTGAGGGTTCAAATCCACACTCTTCAGTGCCAGGGAAGCTGGATCTGCATTAGCATCTGTGAGGTGCAGGGTCTGCTGGCTCTAAGATCAGTGTGTTCCAGGAAGTCTTTTCCCATTCAGTCCAGAGTAGGTGACAATTTCTGGGAGGGAATTTCAATTTTGTGATGACTCTTACAGAATCCTTACAGCCTTTCTGCATCTGAGACAGAATGCAGCTGGAATTGTAGAGGAATTCAGTAAGTTCAGTAAGTGTAGGCTTACTGAACATTGGTCAGAATTTGTCTGCCTCTACAGAGGACTTTCATACTGTGCATTTCTTCTACAGTTATCCTCCGGACATTGTGTTGAAGTGTTTTCTCCAATCCTGCTGAGGTAATACAGTAAGGCTGAGTTTAGGGGTTTGGGTTTGAGAAAGCTGTAATTCTACTGCTGTGATAAAAACTTCCTGCTCTGTGAATCACTGCATTTTACCTTTCTGCTGAAGTGTGCATGCAATCTACAAGTACATATATAGATATAGATATAGATATATACATATATAGTAGGAGTCAGTGCAAAAGAAGTTGGTTATATATCTAGACCTTCCATGCAGTGGTTTTTCTGCAGAAACTTGAACTGCTGCTCTCAGCTGCTACTTTGAAGTTTGCTTTTTGTGATTGTTTCTTCCCCTCAGCCCTCTGAGAAAATATCCAGGTAAATCTGTGCTGTTTCATCCCCGTGTCCTTTGTGCAGTGTTATGAAATGTTGTAATCCTCTAATGAAGAAGAAAAAACCCTGAAATTTTCAAGTGATTTTAATTTTCTGTAATTATAGCAATGCATCTTCTGCTTTGTTCTTTACATTTTCTTTCTTCTGAGTTAGAAAAGGAATTTTTTGGAGAGACTATACCCATCTCTTTGATAGAAGCCTCTGAAAATGTGACTAAGCAATATTGAGGTTACAGGCACACACAAAAAATGCGTTTGTGTTAGCAGTAATATCTTGGGTGAAAAAATTCAACACAGCTTAATTTAAGCACAGAAATATGGAGTTAGGACCCCACTTCCCAAACATGATTAATTAACCGCTATTAATTATGCTCTCGCAACATTTTATATATATATCTATTTATGACTTCTGACTCGAAAGAGGCATCAAACCCCTTGAATTTCATTATAGGAGTCCCTCAGTGCAGTAATATGTCTGACTTTCAATACAAGACTTGGCACCAGGGAAAGAACTAGAAGTTTGTTAGTCTTGATAGTTTTTCTGGATAGTTCGTTAGTAATTGAATGTAGAATAGGTGTTTTTTTAAGAGATTTATTAATTGTAAAATGTGTTTTCTATTAAATGTTTTTGTTTTGAATAAATAAACTAGTTTTAAGAAACTACTGGTCAGAATATGATCCTGAGAGAACTGTCAGAGATGCCGTAATCCTTTTTTTGAAATTCATTGCCAGTATGTATTAAGTGTAAGTTTTTTTCCACTCCAGAACAAGGATGTGTGCCTTTAATTGTGGGAATGATAGAAATGGAGAGGAATGATGTGTTTGTGAGCATTATTTTATGTAGCTGAACTGCAGTCCTGAAAGAACCCTCTATTTTCTTCCATAGCACAACAACAACAAAAAAGAGGATCTTCAACATCTAAGAAATTGCCAGTGTGATTCCAGTCAAATTCCCCATCTGGAGGCAGAGTATTACTGAATTTTTCATCAGTTAGGAGCTGGAAGTTGGAGACTTTATTAGGATTTCCTTCAGGGCAAGCACAAAGGCAGTCCGGTGGTGCAGTTTATGGCTTAAACATTACGGGCCTTGTATGTGATGTGCAGTGATAGCTGTGATCACATAGGAAAGCTGCTTAAAAACAGCTTTAAATGCTTTTAGTAACTGCAGTTCCTCTGAGTAGAAAATGTGATGGTGGTTTTCCAGTTCTACTCTTGCCAGATATTGCCTTCAATACCTGCTGAGAGGAGGCAGAAGCACAAGAGCAACAAATGAGGTGTTGATGTGACAGCTGAGGACAGAAATTAAAGGTAAAAGAAGGAACTGGCAGGTAAGGCAGGACACTTCGAAATAAATGCATGCTAGTGGGAGTGGGACTCAAAATGGGAAAGGTGGCAGTGCAGGTTATCTCTTTGTGCATAACTGGAATAATTACGTTCCACAGAATTTTCCACGGAGCATATTAAGTACCTGGAAATGCATGGAAGCTGGAAAGGAAATAAGAGTGAAAGTTCAGTAAGAATATGGCAGATGTCTGTGAACTGCAAGTCAAGAAAGAATGAGGCAGTACAGATTCTAGATCATAAATAAGGGGAGAGAAGCTTATGATTTAGAGTTTTAGAGGACAGAAAGTAGAGGGGGAAAAAAGGCAAGTTAATTTGTGTGAGGAAAGAAGTAGTGGAATTTGTGTGTTGTGAAATCAACAAAGAATGATAGGATTTCTGGTACAGGGAGAACCCTGGCAAGGGAAGTGTTATTTGCCTACTCCTTTCCACTTGGGTTTGCTCTAGAGAGGATTGTGTTAAGGTGGATTGTTATCCTAGAGCTTTTACTGGTCGCAGAGAAAAGTGCCAAGAAGATGAGGTAGGAACTGGACATTTACTAGAAGAGGTTATTTCATACAGTACAAGTTGGAGTGAAATTCAGATTTAGAATGAATTACATTTCTGTGCGTGTTATTGCAGTGGGTAAGGGAGGGTCCTCCCGGCTCAGACAGATTCAAAGGGCACTTAGGCATCATTGTATGAGCAGGGAATCAGGGATCAAGGGAGGGTTTGAACCTCTCTAAGTTCTCAAGAACTGACAAAGTTAGAAGAAGAAGCCTTTGCTAGAGGAGTAGATGGAGGAAACAAAATTAATAATTTAATAGCTAAAGATAATTAAAATAAATTGAAAAGGTACTTTCCTAAAAAGCTGGGAGATACGCCCTTTTTGCACTGTTTGCTTATTTGATTTTTCTTCAAACTGATTTTGCATGCTGCTAGGCCCTGTGTGCTCTCTGCAGAATTCCTTGGAGTGTTTGCTTCTAAGACTGCTTTTTCCCACTAGCATCTCCCTCCTCTTACCTCCAGATTGTCTTTGGTTTATTTTCATCCAGAGTTATCTCTAGTAATGGTCCATGAATTAGAATGGGGGGTGCAGCCTGTGATCAGACAATTTGTCCGTTTTTCTGGGTATTGTTGGGCTGTATCCCTTTCTGTTGTGGATTTCTGGTGGTGTCTCTTCAAGCATCAGGCTGAAAACTGTGGTCAGTGAATTCTGTGGGGTTTTACCCACTTGTGTCTCAATCCTGGCTGCACCATCCCTCTCTGAGTCCACACAGAAATACTGATATATAGCAGTTTTAAAAATCAGTAAAGCACATTCTTCACACTCATCCTGTGCTGTAGCTGCTGGTGAGTGAAATTTGGCATCTCCAAATAGATCTCTCTTTGTGTTGCAGTAGAGATGGACAAGACACTTTTATCTTCATCTGCCATAGCCAATCTTTATTCTTTACAGCTCTTATTTATATGGTTCTCTGAAGGCATTGTGTTTAATTCTAATTGGTCAGGAAGTTGTTGTAACTCAGTTTATTGGTTAGCAGTGGCCACGGTACGTGTCCATCAAAAACGTTTCTCTCTAGACATGTTTACATTCTTGTCTCCTGGGAAGAAGCTGTTTCACAGAGGTAGAATCTCTCTCCTCCCAGGTACAAATTGACTCCCGCAGGAATAAATTGATATGCAAGCTGGTTCTCACTGCTACAATCCCTTTCTCCCGGGAACTTTTCAGGCCAGCTGTTAGCTGTACCCAGCCCAAGCAGCAAGGCCTGAACCATGATTTTACAAGGCCTTTCTTTTGTAAGGTTGTACCATATGCCACAGCTTTGCAGCTGTGATGACAGTGCCCAAGTGCCTAAATTTAGAACGAAATTGCAAGTTGTCTTGAATCTGTCCATGGATTAACAGCTGGGGAAAATTGGTTTCAGATATTCCCTCTGACTGGGCCAGAGAGGATGGAACAGAGAGCTTCTGTATGTGAGCAGGTTCGGAGAGAGACCAAAAACAAGACAAAATAGCCCCTAGTTCCGTCTCAGACTTGTGCGGTTTGAAGGGCTAATGGTAATAAAAAGCAATAAAAACTGCTACTTACATTCTTACCAAGGATACATGATTTTGAATAGAGAAGAAGAACAGATCCATTGTGTAAACAATTGCTGTTTGTCAGAGTAAAATTCATTTTAGGTCCCCATGCCATCTGTCCTAACCCACATGAACAAATTGCCTTTCCATTGAGAGTACATGGGCTAGATTTCAAGAATCGAATAAAATCTTGTATTTTCTGCTATCCCACTTGAAAACTCAGTGTTTCAATTTTGTAACTTGGGAGTCAGGTGGTGATAAACTCATTCTGTTTTTTCATCTCCTTCTGTTGTATGAAATTGTCACAGGGAGATTGTGCCAGCGGTCTGTGGTTACTTGCAAAACTATATTTAAAATGTAAAAAGTGACTCAAGAAATGGAAAAACAAAATAATAGAACTGAAAACCATAAATAATCAGCACTAATAGCAATGCAAATTATCCCATGATTATAGAAGATGCAGTTGTAGAACTGTACAAAATCAATGTAAATAATGTTACTAGGATGTTCAAGTCTGACATGAAGCCTTAAATGGAGAATAATCAAATGTATTCAGAGATTTTTTTTTTTCTTATAAACTATTTAGCATTTTTATAAGTGAGTTGGGATAAAAAAAAGAATCTCAAAAATCTGATTCGTGTTGGAGTTAGAGTTACTGATAAATTTATCAAATGACACACTGGTGAGGTCTTTTTCCATGAGGAGACCAGGAAAATGAGGAGGGGAAGTCTGGATCACTTGGTAAACCAAAGAAAAAATATACTTTTTTACTATGCTTTTAAAGTTCACAGAATCATAGAATAGTTTGGCTTTGAAGGGACCTTTAAAGGCCCTTTAGTCCAAACCCTCTACAATGAGCAGGGTAATCTTCAACTAGAGCAGGCTTAATTAGGGTGTTCTTCATCATTGACTGTGACAAAAGGGACAAAATCTACTCTTAATAGCTGTGTTTTCTTAGCAGGCAGTAGTAGAATAGAACTTAGTAGATGAAAATTGACTCTAAGGACATTCTAAGTTAGAAATAGAGTTGTTTTTTAACAGAGACTGTAGTTAGGCATTTCACAAATGTACCGGCAGTTACTGTCAATCCTTCAGTCTTGAAAAAATTGACAATTTCTAAATGATAGATTTTTTTAAAGCTGTGTCTAGCTCACATGGAAATTTAGCTCAAGGTAGTGCAGAGGCCTTGGTTTTATGTGGTCCAAAATCAATTACAGACGTTTTGGGTCTGGTTTCATAATCTGCCTTGCTGAATCTGGAGCAGACTGACTTCATCACACCTTAGGGCACTTTTTAGCAGTTTCAGTTTCACTACTGGCATGTTTGTGAAGTCAGCCTGGCAGTACCTCTTTCATATTCTGCTGTATCCACTTCCTGCAGTGCTGAACATATTTCTGGCAGTTAACAGTGATAGATAACCAGCTTTATCACTTTTTGATAAAGTACTTATTGCTTACAAGTACAGTAATCAATTAATTAGCTCTTTATTGTAACGAATCCATTTCTCTGCAGTATTGACAAGCTGATAGTTTTGTACCCGCATGTCAGAGTACTCTTGCAGCTTTGTTTCCATTATTTCTCATTATGTGAAGCTTGGGATAATGGTTACTGGCTGTCCTGAAACAGAGTCAGGATGATGAACTGCCAATGGGGGGGAACATGGACGGCATCTGTAATGCATAATTGCAAATAAATCAATAACTAATGGCCCCGGAATGTGTTTACCGGTTCATTGTAGTGATGTATGGACCTCTGTAAACCCTGGGTGCCTTATAACAGTTATTGAGATGGTTACAGTGGGTACTTTGGCCCTGGCAGAAATCAGTGTATCCAGGCTACTGAGAATGTAGACACAGTTTCTGAGCTTCCTGAGAGTGCCTGAGAAGCAGAACAGTAATTTGAGGGAAAATAAAACTTGGGTTTTAATATCTGGAAAATAAATAAAAGAGCGGCAAAATTTAGAACTTATTTGCACCCCTAGAATCTATGTTTGGATATTGCTAGTGGTAGGAGAGCCTTTGGAAACAGATTTTTTTTCTTGTTAGAAGTGCAGGTGAAAGTGGGCTCGATATTTCTGAGCCTGAGAGAATTTCAGCTTGCTAACCATTGCTAGCTCCTTTCCCAAGGGAAAGCTGTCAGCAGTTTATTCCTCCAAAACATCTCTCTCCGTTTCTCAGCACAGGTTCAGTAAACAGTGTTCCCTTTCCCATAACAGCTGTCTCCAGGGGTTGTTTCCTATTCCTGAACCAATGGAGAGCAGTGTCAGCCCCATGGACCAATAACAGACCTTTTTACACAGCGTGTTCTAAAAGAAACTGTTGGAATTGTAAGGAAAGCCTTCCTTCTCTTCTGACAACTCTATGGAGTCGATCTATTTCGTGCCCTACTTTGAAAGGTGAGAGCATGTCAAAAGAAATCATAAAAGAAAAGAGAGTTTTTCCACAGTCTTTCACAGTACATGTTTTAAGAATAAAATCAAAATGAATTCAGATGAGCTGTCCTCTGGAACATCCATGGATGAATGGATAGTCTTGTACTGTTTGTACTGATGTTTTCTTGGAGAAAATCAAGAAAACATCTAGGTTTCTCAGTTGACTCTACAGTAGGATACTTCTGTGGTACAGAAAATTCACAATAATCACTATGAAAATTAAAAAAATATAAGAAAAGACAATATTGCAACATATTTTGAAGTATGTCAGAAAACTGAAGTAGCTTGATGTCTGTCATTTAATCAGCATTGCCTCTTTAACATGATGATTTGTGTGGCATATGCCCCATGTGCTGCTGTAGCTTAAAATATTGCTGACGTTTAATTGTACCATAATCAAAATTTAAATCTACAAAATAAAATGTAATTGGAACAGTTTTCTGTATTTGATGGCACTGTTGTTTATTTTAGCATTAGTCATAAATGTAGTTGATTTTCAAACATGAGCCTTTAAGAAAAGGAAGGGATAGGGAACATCTTTGAGAATAGCACATTGTTATTTGTGACTTAGAAAACTGCCATGAAAATCGACTGCATGCCTCATATCACGATAATTTATCGCAGCATTTTCATAGATGTTCTTTTACTTCTTGCAAAATGATCAAGCTGAGTTATTTCGTGCTGTCTGCAGTTGTATATGCAAGATTAAGTTATATACGTGGCTGTGTGTACATCTCTATTGTATGAACATATTGTTTAATTACCTGTGAGACGTGCAATGCTGTTTTGAAAAACAAACAGGAACGTGCTCTGTTGTTACGATGTGGTGATGAGATGATGATGAGAATCAGGGTGAGAAACTGGGGATTACTACCCATAAAATAATGCTGGATTTATTCTTTCACATGTGATAAACTTGCATTCATAACTGCTGTTAATGGCAACCAGAAGTAGGTATTTAAAATCTGGGCATATCAGTACCGGTATAGACTTTGTATCTTGGAGTTGTAATGATTTTAAATTAAGAAATTATTTTCAATTGCGTGTATTAAGCTCAACTGCCACCATGAGGGAGTGGTAAATTAAAAGTTGGGTGATCATGCTATCACTTTCTTGAGACCGTAACTGAGCCTAGCACTCAGAATTACTGTGCATGCATGTTCTGGAATAATTTACTGTGACTCTTCACTCACCTTGTTGACTCTGCAGAGACTGTTGGTCATGCAATTCTCTGTGACAGAGAAGAGAAATCAAAAGAAGGGGTTAAAATACATTTGATGATGTAGGTGGGATGGTAGAGGTGTCGGAAGAAGGCTGAATGGGGAATTTCTGTGCAGCATAGATATCCTTTTGAGAGCAGAACAAGTCCTCAAGGAACGAATGTTGGAGGGTTTTTAAGGATTGTTCCTTCTCTGGAGAAATTCCCTGTTCATCTTTATAAAGCTTAAGCCTTTGTCTTCCACTCAGTGTGGGTGCAGAGCATCTTAAACCTGCTCCTCCTTCTATGGTCACTCTTGAGCAAGGCTCCAGGAGCTGTTTTGTGTTTCTGTGGTCACAGAGTCCCAGAATGGTTTGGGTTCGAAGGGACCTTAAAACTCATCCCATTTCATGCCCTGCCACGGGCAGGGCCACCTTCCACTAAACCAGGTTGCTCCAAGCCCCATCCAGCCTGGCCTGGGACACTTTCAGGCTTGTCCTGTGACTCCAAGCTCTGAGTGCTCTGGGCAGAGCAGCTCACTGGGCAGTTGTCTCCAGCACAGAGATTATGTTCCAGTCTCCACACTGCAGTGTCCTGTTCATCCTTAACAGCATCAGCCATAGTTGTGTTGCTTCAAACTGAGAAATGTGATTTACTTGGGCATTTGGGAGGAAGTGTTAAAGTTTTAGCAGAAACTAAAACATTGCAGTAGTTTTATTTCTGTAGTGTTGGGCAGTATGCTTGGCATAGAGTAAGTTTTTGCATTTTATACTGTTACTTTCTGAAATTGTGGTGATAAAGTTAAACAAGCCCTGGTGCTGAAAACTGGAATAAAGCTCTTGCATTTCAGTGATGGATCTTTCTGTAATTGTTATCTTCCTCTTACTTTTTCAAACCTCTCTGATTATTAATCATATCTAGCTAATCAAATCTAGTTTTACTAGCTGCTGTAAAAGAAACAAAGCCAGTGAAGTGCAGCAACTTGAAGTTTATCCTTTTGATAGTGGGAAATAATTGCCGTGTATTTGTCCATGAGTGCTAATGAGAGCTCTAGTCCAAAAGTGATTGAGTGTCTGAGGCTTAGTTAGACACTGAATTGTAGAGCTTTCTAGTTTTTTATTGCATAGGCTATGGCTGGACTTGATGTGGCAAAGCCTTAAAACTGACATAGTCAGGAGCAATTTCAAGTGCAAATTTACTGTTAGCACCAGTTCACAAACTGTCTGAAGAGCTACACTAGCCCTGAATTTGAAGACAGAGCAGTTTTACCATTGCTTTTTTAATTAATCTGGCTTTTACTACCTATTACATATTATCTTCATGTTTATTTTATTAAAAAAAGGAAAATTTGTCAGGGTTATAAACTGAATAAGGACGAGTTATGTGGCCACAACCTTTGTAGCTGAATTTTATGGTTTTTATTAGCAAGCCAAGCAAGATGGAGCAGGCAATAAAAGTTTTACTGCACTCTCCTGTTACTGCTTTCAACTTCCTTTTCTTACATTTCAGATGTTTATAAAATAATTGTGCTCATGATTAACATAGTAAAATAATGTGGAAATGTGTTGTATTACGGTTACTATAGACACTGGAGCCTTTTGAAACGGAGTTGTTCCAGTATTAATTGTACAACAGTGCCTACCGACTATTTCACTGATGCATTGTGCTCAGTGGGTGCACGAAATACTTTCATTTCTTTATGTTCTGCTAGAAAAGGATAGCCTGTCCCTTCAATTACAGGAAATATGAAAACAAAATCATGCTCAGCTACTATATTAGATGTCAGTTTTCTGTCACCCTTGCAGCAAAGCTTTTAATATTAGTTTAATACTTCCCTGCTTAGCATTTGGTTCCTTTTGAAGCCAAAACTGAGCTGCTCAGGGAACAGACTACCAGGATTTTCTTCATAGGGAAGAGGGAAACAGCAACAGATTTGAATCTTTCTTAATTTACTTTGAAACTTTAAATAATATTAAGTATAATCAACAAAAATTAAAACGGGCTTTGAAAATCTCATACTGTTTGCTGTTGAAGTGTTTTCGCTTACTTGATATACTTTATTTTTGATAGTCTGAGGAACAAGATTCATCCATTGTCAGCAATTACAGCCAAGAGTATTTTCATTGTCATTGATATATTTGTGTTTTAAGAATGTCTTGTTTATTTGCACTTTCTGAATGTATGGATTCTTAGTAATCCTTAAGTTATTTTGCAAGTTGGAACAAAAACTTAGTGTGAAACTCAAGCTCAGCTGTGAAAAGAATGTATTCAATAAGTAGCTTCTGAGTACACCTGCTGGTGTCCATGGGACTGCTTTGGTATTTAAAAACTAAAATTTGGAAATTTCAATATATTGGAATAGGTTTAAAATTAAAATAGACAAAACATATTCTCCATAATATAAGTGTATCAGATTTTTCAGGAAAAATAAGCAATTTTTAAAGTTCTCTGTTACTAAAATAAAAGATAATTCAATGGTATGTCAGTATAGCTATTAGTGATTAGTGCAGTGCTCATTTCTAAGTACAGAAAAACAGAGACAATGCTGATTCTTGGGTGAGAATTGAGAATAGAATATTTCCTTGAAAATATTTAGTGATACAGGTTAGGCTGTCTTGCTGAGTCTTGGACATAGACTGTAGCTGTGCCCTAAGAAGAACTTAATTTTCATTACTTCACGTTTCTTAAAAAATACTTAGTATTTGCTTTTTAAATTGAATGTATGGATACACCAGCACCTGTGACTGCTCCTTGTGCGTGGCTGAACTGCAGTATTGGAATGACCTTGACAGCTTTCAGATTGGAACTGCTGATGATAATGGTCATTAATTTTTGCAAAAAGAAAAGGTTGCTCCTTCTCCTCCCTCACTGAAAGACAGTGATCACCAATTTGCTGTCTGATGGGCTTTGCCTCACTTAACATTGCTCTATTTTCTTTCAGAATAAAGTGGCAAGGTTTGAGCTTGTTCCTGGTTACAGAATGGAGCTGCTTCTTCAATTGACTTCAATTTTTAACATCTGAGTAAGGAGAAACTTAGGACTACCTGTAATAATGATACAGGCAAGGCCAAGCTCTGATTTAGACAAACTGATTTGGATGTTTTCTATTAAACTCTACTACATTTTTCTCAGCTCTGAGATGATTTAGATCAGTTCCACTTACCTATTCATTGCCTTCTGTATGTTTTGACAAATGAGTCTCTCATGTCTTTCTCGAGGAAAAAGAAAGCTGTAGACTTGCTCTGAAGAGCCCTGCTGTTGGAAGAGAAAAGGCAGTCTTACTGGAAAAATTCAAGATAAGACAGAAAAGAGATATTTCTGATAGTGTTAAGGGTAAATTTTCTTAATTGCGTGACAGTTTCCATCAAGACAAGGTTTCTTAATCTTTGAAGGGGATATTAAGGAATAGTTTGAGATTCAGAAGATATGAGTTCAGTTTACAAGCTGTCCTAGAGCATTTCAGCTTGATCTAGGGTAAATCACTCAATCCTCTTATGGTTCAGACTCTTAAAATAAAAGGGGGAAAAAAAGGCTACCAAAAAATCCCAAATGAACAAAAGAAAGGCAAGCTCTTCTCTTTTGATTTGTTTTTTGTACGTGAGCCTGTGTGGCCTTAAGGCATGCCTTGATGACTTCACACCATCCTGACTCCTGGAGCCTTCTGCCTGCTGATACTTTAGGCAGCTGTGGAAATACCGTGTGTCATGGCAACTTCTTGTGAGAGGCTGATTGTTGCACTGGTGGTTTTAGGTAACAGAGGGAGTGTGCTGTCAAAGGGACAGTTTGGGCAGGGAGCAGGTGCCATTTACCCTGGTCAGGGACTGGGGATGTGCATCAGAAGGGTTTTGGTTCACAGAGATTTTTCTGAGGACACTCTTTGAATGTTCTGTTCCTTGCCTTTGATGATATGGGAGTAGGATGTTTAATGTCAGAGGCAGGAAGTGCAGTAAGTCCTCTTTTATATGCATGTAAGAGAGAAGCTTGGTAGTTTTTTATTTTTGTCACAGTGCAAACGTCTCATACATAGCAGATAAAGGAGCGGACAAAACCACAGTATATTGCTTTGGCTCCTTAGCACTCAGGATGTTTTCCTGAATTTTGGCTTGCACATGGCCCTTGCCCATGCTGAAGGAACGTCAGACTTTGCAGTCAATGCCTGTAAAAGTTTCACAAGCCTTGTTAGGTGAGGTCTCAAGTTGTGTAATGGATTCTCTTTTACCCTGAGGATTTAGCAACTGGAAATAATAGAATAAGGATTGAATAATGAAACTTGATTGCCTAAATTTGTTAGGGAAGAGGAGATACTTTCATATAAGCATTATTGAACAGCTCCATTGTAGCAAGTTTTTAGAATAAAAATACCCTGTTTATTCCGCAGTGAGAAGTATTTGTGTCCGGGGAAGAAAGTCACACTGTGATGCTGTTCGTCACACAGACACACACACACACTTTGGTGAGAAGGCATGGACTAATTAATTCAAAGAGATCTGACGCCATTTTATAGTATTTCTCCAAAGGCCAGGGATTGAGGGAGAAGGTTGACACCTCTCCCCATCCCATTGGTCAGGACAACTGTCCATCAGCTGTTTATATCCCTAAAACAAAGAACGTAAACTACCTTGAAAACTACAATAACATTGGCTGTGTTTACAGACCAGAGTGTGAGAAAGAACCCAAAACATGAAACTGTGAAACAGAAGAGAAGGCTGAAAAAATCAGGGCGACACTACAGTTTCAGAAATATATCAGATCCTCACAACCGAGCTATAGAAAAACTAGTATTTTTATATTGTTCTCTTTTTGCTATTTTTTTAATGTTACAGCAATCATTTACAGCCCTATCTCCTGAAGTACTACCTGGGGATTTTTTTCTACTGAAAAATGCAAGACTTTGTAATTTCTGTTTGCAGACCCTTGTCTTTCCTAGGCTTGCTTCACTCTGAAATGAGTGAGTTTGGTAGCATTCACTAATTGGTTGAGTTCCAGAAAGTAAATGAGAACAATTTGTAAAAAGCATGCTGATTTTATGCCTTTGTTAATGTTATAATCAGAGTTGTTCAAATTTGTAAGTCTTGAAAAGTAGAACTTTGCAAGACAAGGAGTACAGAAGGCTTCCAAGAGTTGCATAGAGGTACTGACACATATAGGGACTATATTTACCTTTGGTTAATGTCTTTACTCAGTTTAGTGTGTGTGTATAATAAATACTGCAGAGTTATTGTAATTGTTCCTAAATTTTGAAAATCTATGGATTTTTCTTGAACTGGCTTCAGAGATCTTCAAGAATATTGTGCCCAAGATGCAGTCAAGGCTTGATATGCAGCTGTATAAAAATGTGTAACTTTAGCCACAAACACATTCCTTGCTGGATTAACAATGCCAGGTTCCTTTAATCTTTATTCTTTATGTATTTGTACTTGACATATTTATTTCCCAATTCTGACTATTCCAGATTTATTACTTTCTTTTTTTTTTTTTTCCCCAAAAGTAGGTGTCTTGCTAGGATCAGTGTTAAGCAAAGGATGACTTTGATCATTTGCTCTCCATGATTTGCAGTTGTGTCTTCCTCCCCAGTCAGAGAAGAAAGACTGTTGTCTGATATTAGTCAATATAAATGTCCCTACTGCTCCATGGATTTTGGAGTGGTTTTGTTAGGCTGTGCCTGTGACTGAAGCCACAGTCCATTGAAAAATATCTTCCAGGTCTTGGGTCTGGAATAGATGTGCTCAAACTGATCATTGAGTCATTAGCTTAATAAGTTCTTCATAAGTTTGGCTTGGGTTAATGGCACCCTTGTAGGACAGTGCAGTGTGTAGAGCTTCTGAAATGAAAGACAAACAGATATTCTTTTGCTACTTTGCAGTTGTGAAATATCCTTTGTGCTCGTTCCTGCAAATTATCAGGAAGCAGGATGGCTGCTATCAAGTTTAGTGCCAACAAATACTGAAAAAAATTAGTGGTTATCCCTGCTGTGTGTGTGCGTTTTCAGGTTAAAATACAGTGATTTTATTCCCTCCTTAATCTTGGTGTTTGATGGGCATTTGAAAGAGTAAGGGATTTCAGTCTCCTTCAAAGCTTCTCACAGCAGGATGTCCTAAAATGTTACAAACAAAAGCCATCAGCCAGGTCTTCAGCAAAATGTGGTGTCTTGGGAAGTGGTTTTGTAAGGACTGGTGCAGTCCTTAAAATATATTGTGCACGGTTACCCTCCTTACATTCTATAATGGCAATTTATTTTTAATAAAGCTATTTAGCTTGGTTAATTAGAGCTAGTAATAAATCTCCTAGTCTGCTGATTAATCTTAGGAAATATCTTAAACCACACCAATGGAAAATGAGGCTGTAAATTAGCTACACATATTTTGAATTTTTATTGACATTATACTTATTAGAAAGGTCTTTTGAAGAATACAGTAGCTTTTCCTCTGGATGCAACTCATGGAGCCAACCTCTCATGGAAAACAGGGATTTCATAGAGCCAACCTCCCATGGAAAACAGGGATTTCATAGAGCCGACCTCTCATGGAAAACAGGGATGTCATGGAGATAATCTCCTATGGAAAACAGGGATGTCATGGAGATAATCTCCTATGGAAAACAGGGATGTCATGGAGCCAACCTCCCATGGAAAACAGGGATGGAAAACAGGGATAGAAAACAAATCAGCCATGGAGAAATTGAAAATAACCCATGCCAGTAATCTCACTGAAATGTTTGATACAAACCTTCTTTCCCAGTTCTAGTCCTGTGTTTTATGTCAGACCAGTTATCTTAAACAGTAGGAATATAATTGGAGAAGAACTAATTATTAGTGTTCAATTGTTCTGCTTGCAGTCATCTTTAACAATATGTATCAATAAAATCAGGACAACAGCGATTTAAAAAATTATGAAAGTTGAATAGAAGAGAAAAAACAGAGTGGAAAACTAAGATAAGTTTCGTTTTTCAAAATAGTAATATAAATAGATACATTGTGTGAAGTTATGCAGCATTTCTGAGAATTAATGATTTTGGTTTTCTGCAGGATTCAGAGCTCCCTGTTGTTCCTGAAGGGACCCCATCCTTTGAGGGTGCTAAAGAACACACTCAACCCCTGAAATCTGGACAGTATCAACTGAGCAGCATTTTGAAGGTGCACGACTTTGCAGTGAGCTGGTAGGAACCATGAACAGTACATTAATTTTATTATGTACCTGTGGAGTTTTATTTTTCAACAGGTCATTGAGAAGCATTTACTGTAAGCAAATATCTGAAAAATTACCAGGAGCAGTCGGGGGACTTCCTCTCTGAAGGATGTGAAAGTGGAAAAACATGAAGTGCAGTGGGACCGTAAATACAGTAAAACACCTGGGCAGAACTGTTTACAGCTTGAGATTCATCTTTTATGTAGGAAGGGTGGGATTTGGTTAGTAGGTATAAAAACAGAAACCAGAGATGACTGTAAACTCAGGTTCCAGGAAACTGAATTATATATAGTGCTGAATATTTTTGCAATTTGTATTTGATTGCAGTTTATTCCCCTGGGTCAAAAATCAGAAGAGTTTAAATTTAGGTTGGCTTGCAAGCAATGACATTTCAGGGCTTTCTAGCTGCAGCTGAGGAAGAATGAACCTAAAAATTTTTTTTATAAAATGTAAAAGTTCGTAGCAAAATTCTGACAATTCTGACACATTGACTAGGTTTGAATATATTTTTTGATTAATCAAAAAAAAATCTTTACGCATTTAATACTTATGAATGCAAAGGTCACATACACTTGCTCTGGTGACTGCCCACATTTTGCAGTAAATAACCAGTGCTGTGAACTTTGGCCTCCATGAACAGGGTTCTGCTTAGTCTCCCAGATGCTCAATTTTGGGTTTCTGTCTGGTTTGCCTAACTTTCTCCCAAATTACATCATCACATTGGTGTAAGTATGAACGAGAGCTTGCAGCTGGCGTCTCTGTGCTGCTACTCAGAGGAGGCTGTAGCAAATGTGAAGGTCACCAGGTTCAAGAATAATGTGTGTTTAAAAAGTACAAACCAGAAAGAAAATCAATCTGGAGGACACTTCCACTCTGGGCAGGATTTTCAGTGCATCAGGTGGAGCCAGCGTCCGGTTGTGACCTTTCCAGGCTGCAGCAGCACAAGCTGTTGGTGTATCCCAGGCTGCAGAAGGCCAGGCTCAGGTCATCATTCCCTTGCTTCTGTTTGCCTTGTTAAAAGTCTGCCTTTTCCTGTAGGGAAAGCCAGGTTTCAGTTGCAAAGTACTTCTGAATGTTGTTACAAATTACTTGTGAATCTGAAAGTATTTAATATGTAATTGAAAGTATTTGGAAGCTCTGGTCTAGTGAGGAAAGGACATCTCTAACAAAGTTTTTCCATTATTTTGTAGCTGAGCAACAGCAGATAAATACGGTCATGTAAGACTATTCCTTGTTTTCTTTCTCTTTCTTAAATTATATTTTTATATCATTTCTGTAGATCCTTATATCCAGTGCTTCTAGTTATTGCTAGCAGAGATATTTAATGTGCTGAGAAATTCTAAGTATTTTTTGCAGTTCACAACTGGATATCACACCTTAAGGATACAGTGCCACTTCAGCAAGCAATTTCCTAAAATAAAAAATAAATTGGATGTCTTTAAACTTATTTGAAAACACTTTAGAACTTGCTTGGAGAAACAGCAGCTATACTGAAAGAAACCTGCCAGAGAGGATGTGTATTTAATTTTATATACTGGAAATATGATGTTAACTTCCATGTGTAAGATGCTCCTTTAAAGAAAATGAGGGTCTGGGATAATGCTTTGAAATTAACTGAAATGCTTCTTTTGAAAATGTGGTAATATAAAATCATGTAAAGAACAAAAGAATTTTAAGGCGTGCTTGAAAAAATGTGAACAAAGCAACTGAACTTTTCATTTGCTTAAAAAAGTCTCTTTGTACATGGGGGGAGGGTGGAGTTTCTACACGTTTCTCTATATCTGAAGAAAACACTTAAAACATATTTCAATTAACAAAATTTTTTCCTATCTGAATATTGCTACTTAAAATCAGCCTTTTTAAGTGATAGAAAAGAGAGACTGTCTTGTTTTTGTTGTTATTGTTACAGGCTGTGTGGTAGCCTGCTTTGCCATTTTTTGACAATTTCCTACAGTATTCTTTTAAACATCCTGCTCAATTTAAAGCAAATTTGACAGAGGAATAACAGTCTCAGGAGGTCCTGAGGCTCCCATGTGTTTCAGAGAACAGATTTCTATTGAAGAAGGCGTCACTGTTAGGATCCTTTTGGCTGCAGGTGACTGAGAACTCAGGGAAAAGAGAAGTTGCGAATTTTGACGGGGAAGAGCTGCAAATGGAATTATTAAATGTTATAGGATCCAATCCCAAGGCCCACAGGTAATGCACACAGAGCTTGGGTTTTCAGTTTGACACAGCAGCTATTCAGTTCTGAATCTAGTTTTCCAAGAGGTTATTAAATGCATAAATCAAGATTTTTCAGAGAAGAATGACTTAGATTAAATTATCTGTGTAGGGAATTAAATAAAAATAGGCCATGTAAAGAAATTCTGAATGTTCACTAAATGTATTTCTTGTAATTATAATTGTCTATCTGATTTTACAGACACAAGGGGAAATCCATATGCACTAGATGAAAACTAATTTTTTCTTGTAGTTAATAGGATAGATGGAAAACATTCTGTTGACTTATGAGACCAGATTTTTCTCTCACCAAAACCAGTATGTCAAAAGGAAAGAACAGAATCTGGTTTGTGAATGGGTATTACTGGGTTCTTCTACATTTCTGTGGAAACTGGAGCACCTGCAAATCCAAATTCACAGTTTGCACAAGCTCACATACATTAGTTCTTCAGACCTTCATCAGTATTCATTGAAATGCATGTTAGTGAAGGGGGAGGAAAAAATCCCTGGGGAAACTGTGTTTATTTGCTGCTAAGCTGAATGATTCCCACTTCTCAAATCATCACATAGGCATTCCTTTTCTGCATTAAATTCACATTGCTCCCATGTCCTTGTAAACATCCTGGTGAATCTTCCTGTGCCTACAAGAAGCACTAAGGATCTTCCTTCATCTTACTTGTCCACTCTCTCTTGAAGATTCTCAACAATCTTTCTTGTTCACTTGCTTTCTGCATCTTTGCTGTAACCTTTTGTATTTTTTTCCATCAGAAAATACCTCTGCAGTCACCACATGCAATGCTACCTCTGTCCTGATGGATATTGTCTCCCCTTGGAAAAGAAAGGTGCCCACACAAACAGTATTCAGTGCATTTTTAATATTTAGCACAGTGTTAGAAACCAGGAAAATGCCAAGTGTTATGGTGGAGAGATGATTACTCAAGAGGAAGCTGAAAAAATAAGCAGTAATCATCTTGGCTTTTTGGTTATTTTTGAAGATGTTGTGGTCTTGTCTTCCTTCCTTCCTTCCTT
>WBMY01001794.1:0-27118 GCA_013397315.1 Donacobius atricapilla | reverse complement strand
TTCCTTCCTTCCCCTTTAAGCCAGAGGAACTGAAAATGTAAAAAAAACAACCCTCCTATGTTGCAGACATTCTGACGAGTGCTGGAAAGCCTCGCAATTATATGCCTGTTTCTATTAAGCAGCTCCATCGTCCTCTATGTGGGTGGTCTGGCTCTCAATAGGCAGGACCTGTCAGGCTCACGTGACAGACCCGAGAACGCTGCCCCTTTACAATAAACTTTAGGAAAAAAAGAGGAGGAAGGAAGAACGGGAGAGCCCCGCACCGCTGACCCCGCTCTGCTGCTCCCCCGTCAACAGAGCAAGCAGGTTCTCCTTCAGCCTCTGCCTCCTCTCCCTGCTCCCACCTGGGATGTCGAGGGGAGGAAGAGTGTGAAAGGTGGAATGCGGTTTCCTTGTTCAGAAGAAACACCTAGCTGGATGGGTTCAGAGAGGAGAGAGAAGGAGTTTCCTTCTGGCTGCTGAGCACCCCAGACTGCACCTGATTTCATATGTTTGTTTCTACAAGCTTTATGCCTGTCCTCATTTTTGGCAGAATCCACTAGAAAGGCATTTTTCAGTTGAAACAGTGCAAAGCAAGAAGTTACCACCAGTGAATAACTCCTGAATGTTGCTGGGGAAGACCACAGTGATTTTCTCTTGAAAAGCAACATTTTCTTGAATAGTTACAAGCAGGATGTACAAGCAGAAATAGTGCTTTCTTGGAGCTTGTCGTGGCTGGGATTGTTACAGGATCTGAGATTAGTGTTGTCATGTTGCTCCCAAATTAGAGCACATTGTAAGGATGGCAAACTTGTCACTCATTGTCTATGTATGACCCTTTTCCTCCAGTCAGTCACATTTGATTTACTATTAGAAGTGGAATCTCTAGAACGTATTTGGAGTATAAAATATATTCTATATTGTTGCAGTCCTGTGTCCAATAATTGCCCAGATTGTTTGTGTTATATATTGAAAATGTGCTTAATGATTGGGTCCAGTGATTTACATGACTTTTTTTGAATACTCCTTAGCCATATTTTATATCACTCTATTATTAGAGAATTCCACTAACAAAAAAATAATGTGTATGTTACAGTCATGTGTTCCTTATCAACAATATAAAAACATTGTATAAGAAAAACTGTTATGAAACCTCTTAAAATCTGATTGCATTAAGCAGCCTATACTCCATATAAATGATCTGCTAGGTATAAAACCAGACTAGATATCAATGAGTAAGAAGGACTTTATATTTTCCCTACAGAACTTATTTTTACATGACAGGGGCTTGTGTCAATGACAAATTGGAAGAGCATGGGAAAAGACATTTTACAGGATGTTTAAAACATACGTGAAAGCATGAGAGGGAATGGGAGGGAAGGGAAACTGAGAAAATTAGGCACAAGCTGACTTTGCTGCTGAAGACCAGACACTCTCCCTCTAAGCAGCACTATGCTTCAGTGCTTCAGTTTTATCCTGTTGTGTTCCCCTTTGCTCCTATGTGGATGAAGACATATTTCAATCCAATGCTGTATTTTCCTTCTGAAGCCACTGCTGAAGGTCTTCAGCTAAAGCTATTTTGGCTGTACCTATGAGTGATTCTGCCAAGAAAATCATTCTGAACAGTGACAAGGCCATCTTGTCAATGACCATGTGTTGCACCTCTGTTTGAGACAAAATTAGGCAGACAGCTAGATTAGCCTAAGAGAACTGTCTAATAGTCTTGCCCAGGCCAGACAGCCTCATGCCTGGACAACTGAATCTCGTATGAAGCATCTGCAGATGAAGCGAAACAGGTTTCTGAGTTTTGTTTGTTTCCTTGCTTTGTATAAAAGTATGGTATATATGGTATTTCCTACCCTACGCTTTTTATTATTTTTACTCTTTTTACTCTTTTTACTCTTTTTACTCTTTTATTACTCCAGTCCTAACCCTCAAGAAAACGAGCATCACGTCCTCATCACCCAGCACTTTAAAAGTCACATGGTTTTCAGCCATGAGCACTTTCATCGCTGAAGAAGAAAGAGAAGAAGGGGACATTGACTACTTTGTTTTCATTTTTTATGGAGAGGAAGCACAGCCATGGATACAAGTCTGATAGTTCTTTGCTATTTGTATCATATATATCTTGCTGATGGCTAGTCATCCCAGAAACCCTGTGAAAAGAGAGGTTCAAACACAGGAAGTTCTCCAGAAAACCTTCCTACCAAAAGTGTTAGTTCATTTGCTCCATCCTTTTTCTGGAGATATTATAGATTTCTATGATATTCCTGGAGGATTGTTTCCCAATCTGTCCTTTAAAATCTCCCTCCATAACTTTTCTGGTCAAACAGTAGGCAGTATGGTTCTGGCTGTTGGAAACATACTAATATTCTCTCAATGTCTAACACAAAATTTCCATTTCTATAGTTTAGACATATTGCTTCTTTTCCATGTTAGCATTGATCATAAAATATATTTCCTTTCTCATTACACAAAAAAAGATAGTTAGATCTTTGTCTTTTTTCAATCTTTACTCTCCAGGCAATTCATTCTACCTTTCTCCACTGGCATATTTTCTAAAGCCCTAATAAGACTTACCAGTCTCTCCATGATGCTCCATACCTGGTTCCAAAGTAGTGGTGGCATTTTTTTTGCTTGTGCTCAGGATAGAAGTCACTATAATCCGCAGATCTCTTTCTGCATTATCCTTTCCTGAATTCTTCCCTTTAAGCATGTCTGTATGTCACTGGAAAACACTTCTATTACACTGTTATGTATGATATTCAGCTGTTATGAAATGTCATTATTTTCATATCTGCTTTGATATCATAGTGCAATAAAATAAGCATTCCAGTAAAAATCTGGTTACCATTAATGAACACATTAACACCATAACTCTGTTGGGCCTTTTATGAAAAGAAAACAAACAAACAAAAAACCCACAAAAAAAGAGAGCTTGTTAATCTTGCAAGTGAACTCAAAATTCTCTGACTTAATTAAAAGATATTCTAAAAAGTTTTTCAAAGATTAGTAAGTATCAGAGCTCAGCTGCTAGAAATTAACCCATCTTTTGTAAGACTTAACAGTATATGATTTATGTGGCTAATTCATTGACTAAAACTGACAGTTTACTTCAGAAAGTCACATCAAGGGTACGAGACCCAATGGCTCACCAAGGATTTCTACCATACCAACAGAAATGTAGAGCTGAAGAAAACTCTACAGAAAATAAATAAGTGGGTTTTTAAGCTGCATTCTTAGGCCATCCTTGACTTGATATGAGCTTGATAAACCTGAGAAACCTCTTAGGTTATCCCTGGGCTAATGGCCATCCCTGGCCTAGGAAGTTTCTTGTGTTTAGTGGTGTAATTAACCTAGCACATGATTTTTGGTCATTCATATAGGAAATACAGAGAGAATGAAAGGGCCAGGAGGCAAAAGAGAAACAGATCTTCTGTACAGTCTCTTCTCCATCACTCTCAAAGCTGGAGCTGTGAAATCTCATATATGTGTGCCACTGTTTGTGATTTTTTGTTGATCTTACACATCATCCTAAACATGGTGCAAAACATCTCCATGGGACCAAAGATTTCATGTGGTGCAGAAAAGTTACAGAAAGCAGCGCCACATGTCTGAGTAATTGACAAAAATTTATCTGGATCTAAGAAACAGGATCACACCTTGTACCTACTGAAACCACAGTGATTAATGAGAGGATTCATGGTTAGGAGGAGGCATTGAAGTGTGTACCAGTCTATAAATATCCTGCTTCTACTGCAGCGTTTCCCGGTTCTATACCTTTCTGTGGGAGAGAATGTGACATCTCATCCAAGAGAGCCTTGGAATCTGGTGAAAAATCCCCTGGGAACATGAACACTAGTGGCTGTGGTAAGCCAAACAACTCTGTTACGGTTTTGCTGACAAATCATTTCTGCCTGTCTGCCTCATGAAGAAGTGTTATGTAAGAGTTAAAGAATCTGCTCTTCTCCCTGTAGTGCTTCCTAGAACACTTGTGGTCACCAGGACTGAGGTGATTTCCTGTGCCATCACTTCCTACTAAACATATTTTGACTCTACTTTTAGAGCAGAGTGAGAGTCATGTTGAGATGTCAGGGTCACGTTTGATAAAAACTTGCCCAAGTATAGGTTTGCCCAAGGTTTGGTAAGTCATGATGATTAAAAAAAAAAAAAAATCAAATCCAAACAAGTGGAATAGCTGAGAATCTAGACATAGTCATTAGTACGCCAGTCTTTCTTCAGCTCTGAAAGAGAAACAATGAACTTCAAAGTCACATGCATGTTAGAAACATTGCCCATGAATTTAATTATGCTGAGTTTAATTAGAAATATGAGGCAAAGTATTTGAGCCTCTGAAATAGAGAGGAGTTAAGAGGCGTTATCTTCTAATATAGCTGAGAAACAGGAATTTATTGCCTAGGGAGCACACAGAGGTTTTTGGAAGGAGCTGGCGGAGAAAATGGAGGAGGGATTTTTATGCATCTTATATACACACTTAAGTATGCCCTAAACCTATTAAAAATCCAGGATTTCTAATGTCTTCCCTTTTTATGAATTTCAGCTCCCAAGTGCATAATTTTAAGGGAGTTTTTAATAACTGAAGGGCTTGTGCACCCAAAAGCTGTCATTTTTTCTCCAACTGTACAGGTTTGACTAATAAAAAAATACCATCTCCACCTTCGCATCTTCCCATTTTAACAAACTAGCAGCTCAGCTACAAGGAAGTCCAGTGTTTCTGACTGCCAAACTGCTCATCCAAAAGCCTAACACTCTTCTCCTTAGGTTTATAGTTGCTTTTCTGTAGATGTCAGGACAGAAATCTGTCTTGTCCTTTGCTCTTATGTTTAAGCCCTGTGGTGTAAGAATTGTAAGATTGCTCTCGACATTTTATCTTAGCTAGGTTAGCTATAGAGTTTTTCTCCCCAGATAATTGCCAGCTATGTGCCTCAGTATCATGATGAAGCTGTGTTTTGTATGGTTTCTTTGCCTCTTCATTTTGTCAAGTACTTTTATGTTCCATCGGGAAAAGAGCAGCCAGTTAGCCTTCTCTACTATAATTAATGAAGCTGGGTAAAAAAGATTGCATTGTACATGGCAACCCAAGACACTCTTACGGAAGAGTATATTTCCTCTTGAATAACAATGGAAAAGTTTTCCCTATTATTTCGCAAAGCAGGGAACGAATGCACAGAGCAATTCTTTCCCTCTTTCTCCAGGAATCATGCATCACAATACATTTTTTTACATTCATTTTATCTTTTGTTTTCTTTATTAATTATTTTATTTATTATAAGGTAAATGCATATATGAAGTCTTAGCCCTCACTATGCTATTACACCAAGTAAATATTTTCTCCGTGTGTGAAACTTAATAAAAGCATCTGTGTTTGTGATGTTCAGTGATGTGTTATTGAGAATTCTGTACTCATCTATAACAAATTGTTTGAACAAACAGTCTAGCATTCACAACTCAAAGACACACTTGTGAGTGTTTATGAATCTATGTTCAAGGTTTACTCGTGTTTCTGTGTATTGTCTTTATTGCTACTAGTGCCGTTGTGCTTTATTTTGAAAAAACATGATTTTGGTTCTCTGGACAGGTGGCTGGAGCTTTTCAAATGGCTATTTCCAGCTTGTACGGGTAGTGATACAGCTTTTCTGGTTCACTGATGACCTATGACTTATATTCTCTTTTCCTGCACAGTGCTCTTCATTTTGGAAAATGCTTGATTCCCTCCACTTCACACAATACCAAGAGCCCCTCTGCAAACAAACAAACAGGCAAACAAAAATCCACTTTAAAATCCTGGGACCTTGCATAGGAAAGTTGAGTGTTTATATCCATGTAGATATTCATGCTTCTAAAATACCTGTGTGCTGGTAATATTTTTGTGCAACAATTCAGTTGCAAACTGAGGCTACATGATATTAGATGAGTTTAAAAAAACACAGCCAGTTAGAATTGTGGGCTTATTTCCAACTGTGTTGACTTCTCTTAAAATTAATTGCTCTTGAATAACATGGCGCTGTTGAGTTATTCAACAGAATTCTTCCATCTGTGTGTCTTCTTATTATGAGCTAATTGAAAAGTTTATTGCTTGTTTTCAAAACTAATAAAGCATTCTGACCTGCTCATGGATCCTGCAAGACTCACAATTCAGAATATTGTCCTTTTTTCCCCCTTCTTTTTTCTTATATTTTGTTTGGGGTTTGGCATTAGAGTATTTTGTGGGGTTTGGGGCTTTTTTTTTGCAAAGCAGATGCCTGTATGCTACTTATATATCCTATAGGTATCTGTGTGGGCTGAATGACAGCAGGTGAAATTTTAAGCAACTACACAATGCATTGTGCTGAACTGTACTTTGAAAGCTATCTGCTGACCTACATAAAATCATTAAAGCTCCTAAACCATATTTTCTTAGTGTATTACTTCCAAAGAATGTTTTAGAATGTGAATTGCTTTAAATAATTAAAGAGAAATGGAAATGACTTTTGGCATACTGCCACAGATCATAGGTTTGTTTACAGGGACTAGACACCATTCTCAGTTTTTTTAAATTTATTTTTTTAATTCTGCTGTTAACTGGAAAGTACCATGGCCTAAAATACTGTCAGCCATCAGAAAAAGGTTGATAAAATTGTCCAATTTGAAGAAACACCTCTTGTAGTGTGATGTCAAGAGGAAAGTTTATGCTTTGATTAAGTTAATTGCTATCAGCACCACAGAGCTTTGTAGGTGAGAATAATTGTCATAGTGGGAATGAGGGAATCTGACCCATCAAGTATAATGAAGTCTGTACAGTTCGATAGTGCTAAGTGTCTTTTGAGTTGAGATTACAACAGCTTGATATCAAAGTCTGTGCAGTTGCTGTAGCTTAAAGAAACCTAAACGCCCCTCTATTCTCCCCACTCCTACTACCCCTGACTTTGTCATTAGGAAATGCCACTGGAAAGCAAACAAAAGAATGATGTCTCATTAGTGGTAGATGTCAGGAAACCACATTTTCTTTGGCTTTGTTGACACATTGCTGTCTTAAAAGTAATCACCTTCAGCTATAATGAGTTACTCCACCAGGAGGAAAATTAATCCTCCTCTTCAGCTGCCAATCAGGGCCAAAGAATGTTCCGAGAATTCCACAAGATGACACTCTTAGCAAAACAAGAGTAGTTTGGGAAATTCTTTGCCTTGGTTGCCTTGTGAGGCAGTAATGATCTACAGGGTTTTCATATTGTTCTGGAACTGTTACCAAGATTTCAGCACCTGCATAATAACAACAACTCTGGTTTTTTTCCACTTTCATTAAGGAATATGCTGTTGACCCACAAACTGAGCAAAGCTGTCATGGAAGTTACATATGTATCACTAGGGAGTAATGGTTAACTTTTGCGATGTATTAGATGTGTTTTTGGAACAGGTTTTTCTTATATGAAAAAGAAAAGTAGCAAATACACCAACTAAGAATTCTTGTTCTGTCATTCTTAGCAGCCTCCCTGGCTGGTTGAATCACCCTGACATTTGTATGAGACCAAAAGGAAGCTGTCTGAACTTGTGTTTTCTAATGTTAGTTGGTTATGAAGAAAAAAAAAATGCAAATGTATAATACTCCTTATTTTTCTTCTGCAGTACTTAAGAAACATAAATACTACAATACTAAGGTGGAATTCAATGTGGCATATAAGTCTTCAGAGGACATTCTATAGATCTGTACCATGGGGAAGGAGTATAAGTCACTGAGAGCTCTTGTAGTAACCTGATGGGCAAACAGTGGTTAAGTGAAGAATCTTCAGTTTTCAGACACTGGTTTGAGCAAACATCTTTGTGTTTAGATTGAAGTGTAGGATAGGGACTATCTATAGATGTTTGATAACCCTCGAAAGTGAATTCAGATGAAAGGATCTGAGTTAACGACATTTCAGCTTTTTCTGGCTTATTTCAGCTATGCACAATCTCACTGGAGAGCAAATGGGCCTTCCTCTCTTCTAGTTGACATATTTTCAGGATGAATTAAGATGCTGTAGAACACAGCTTGACAAAGAGTGTGGGGACAGCTATGTGGGGACAGCTTTCCTACTTTAATTTAGCTTTTTCCTTATGTCTTCTTTAAGAGGGATACAGTCTGCCTACACTTTTAAGCTGTTGCAATATAGATAAATGAATATATTACAACCATATTGAAGCCAATTGCTAATCTGAAGGTTGAAAGAGAACCCTTTTGCAGTTTACCTAACTTTGTGGGATCTCTTCATCTTGCCACATAAATAAATAAAAATAATAATACATTGATATGTGGATGTTAATCTGAAACGCTGACAATGTCCTTCACTTTGTAAAACTGGGCTGAAAAACTGACGTGTGCCAGGGTCCTCATGAGATTTCTGATGCTTCTGGGTAGGTGAACAGTTCCCTGTAAACAGGTTTTCTTATGTTTTTTTCCCATTTCCAATTACAGCCTCTGCAGGAATCAGAACATACATCACTAGGGAGGGGGGAAAAAGAAGGAAAAAGGAGATGAGGAAACAATGGAATAAAGGAATTGCAGTCTTTCAAACTGCCAGCAATGCTTGCTTTGAGCTTGTATTTGTCCTGAACTCCAGCTCTGCTTACAATTTTGGGTGTGACACAGCTGAAGGGGAGGGGGAGAGATGTCAATTGTTTTCTGTGGTGAAGAAGGCAATAGATTTCAAGGGCAAAACCCACCAAAATGAAGTAGAGGTTTCTGAGGCATCACATTAGGGATTAGGGCCTAAAGTTAAGTGTCAAATAGGATTGATCAATGGTTATATTTGGCTAGCATTGGTTGAGTGGTTTTCAATGGTTTCTTCTGCTTTGTGCATCATGAAACTAAAATGCAGCTTTGTAATTTTAAATAACAGCCAGAAAACACACAGTACTACAGAAGGAAGATGTGGTAGTTGGACACACAATCACACACACACACACTATCTGGTGAGAAAGCATGAACTGTTTATTGCAAGATCTGACTCCATTTTAATGGTATTTCTACAAAGGCCAGGCGTTGGAGAAGAAGGTTGACATCTCTCCCCAGCGCACTGGTCAAGACAACTGTCCATCAGCTGTCCATATCTCCAAGAAGAAAAATGTAAACTATCTTAATATAACAAAAGCACTGCTTCTATTTATAACACCCATGTATGAGAAACTAAGAACTATGAAACTGTGAGACACACAGGAAGGCTGAAAATCAGGGCATCAGGAAGGGTTTTTTACCATGAACTGAGGACTCATGGAGCATTTTTTTTAAATTGTTCTAAGACTTTTCTTGAGGGAGTTTATCTTTGAAAAGGAAAAAGTATTTTTCTACGTGTTAAGAACTTCCTGTATAGGAATATTGGCTCTTCAACTACAGTCACACATAAGGAAAAAGTAGGTGTAATGTACAGCATAGCAAGTAATGGGGTTTTTTTACTCTTTAGCAACAGAGACCTGTTGTCTTAGTAAAAATTCTATACCAAAGTCCATTTCGGAAAGGCCTTTCATTGCATGGTCAAGCATTAGATGTTCTATTAAATGTGCGCTCAAGATTGCTCATAGCTTGCATGCTGTTATGTAGAGATCAGAGTAGTGTATGTTTAACTTGGTGCTTAAATCTATACCTACACAGCTAGACCAAATTATGTACTTTCAAAGATTTGAGCTTTCTGCAGTTCCTTCTGAATTTAATGCTGTGACCACCCAGTGCAACTGTGTGGTTAACACTCTTAAAACTATGGGAAACCACTTCCAGCTAAGATTGTTAAACATAAAGGGAAACATTTTAAAAACATGTAATCATTGAATAATTCAAGTATTTAATTTATTTTTTAAGTAAAAAATACTCTGTTCACCTTCTACACCTTATAAAAAAATCAGTTGAGTTAGAATTTATCCAGTTAAACTGACACCATGCAGACTATGTTTAATCTGACAAATTTCTTCTGAATCTAAAACTACTAGAAAGTTCTGAATATTGAAATTTTTAACTCATTCAGTTTTATCTTTCTTAATTCGTGCTAGAGATTTTCTCTTAAATAATCAAATAGATATTTTACTTAAGTTTATGACAATGCTCTTTCAAAGAGGAGAGTTTTGTGTATATAACACTGTCAGAAGCTTGTGGCCCAGTGTTACCCACAATAAGTCTCTGACTGTTCTGGTCTTCCAGCTGAGCTGTAATTAATATGGGGATGACTATCAGTTTCAAGGCTTTAGATGGCAAATTTGGGGTGAAACCTCAGACTAGATTCTATCAATAGTGGCTGTAATTCAGAACTATGTAAGGTAGTATTTGTCACACCCCACCCCTTTACAGTTACAATACAGATTGTGATATATACAAAATGCTATTCATTATCATAATACATTAATTTTACTTGGAATTATAAAATGTTGGGAAATATTTTTCTTTATTATATGAATAATGAAACTACACTTAAATCATAATTTATGTATTCCTAAAATCAGCAATGAAGGTTAAAAATTTACATTTAATTTGGCATTTCTTGATGTTACAGTTGAGTTTTTAAATATAGTTTCAAAGTTGTATTTCTTTCTTCATTCATACAACAGCTTGAACATCTTATTTCCTATATACCTGAATTCTGAAATTGAGCATGTGCTGGGTTTGCTGTAATATGCCTACAATAAGAGAATTGCATCCTACTAGAGTGGGATTTTAGAAAATATTCTTCCATGTTGGAGTCCAGAGCAGGTGGAAAACCCCTCAAACTGCCCTGTGGGGGGTCAGAAACCCTGGCAGAGACCCCAGGAAAGCCCAGTCTTTGACCTGAGTCCATGGGAAAAAAAANTAATTAGGGGGATGTTGGGGTAAAAATGCTGACACCTCCTCCTAGAATAGAGCTAAGCAGAGGTAATAAAATATGTATCCACCTCTCTGTAGTTGGTTTCTTCCTCTCAAAAAGCACTGGTGGAGAAGTCAATTCACTAGCAGACGGAAGGAAACCTATGACTACAAGAAGTTATGTTCAAAAGGAAATGTTGAACAAGAAATGTTAGGAAGATAATAAATGTTTATGTGACTAACCATTGCAGCTCTTGAAGTCCTATAACGCAAAGGTCAGTCCAAGGCCACTATCTGATTGCAGTGCATGGCTTAAAGCAAAGTAAGCAGGCATGTCTTCTTGTGATATAACTGCTTAGCTTTTGAAATAGGTAAGGCCTGAAAACTGATGACAGCAAGCCAGACAAAGCAAAGTTCCTGAGGACTCATAACCAGTTTTTCTTCTTGTTACTATTACCTCTCAGCCAGATCAGTTTTGTAATCTGTTTTACTATGTAGCTGTATAGCCACCAGAACTGGCACAGCAAATGGTCCAGAGCAAGAAAGGAGCACAAGGATGGCCCACTGAAAACAGTCCAGACCAGAAGCCTGCATGGTCATGAGTAGCTACATATCTGGATATCTGGAAGGCTGATATGAAGTCAGAGGAGAAAGAAAAGTGGCCTTCATCATCTCTCATAAAGAAATGAGCCAATCCTGTTGCCCATAAAATGGTGTTGCTGGATTTCAGAGTAGACCATCTGATCATGTGGATTGTGTCCAGAAATGGCAAAAGAACTGCATAAAATTCTGCTCGTTTAAATACCAGGACTTCATATACCAATCATTGCTTTCCACTAAGGACTCATTCTCAGGTCAATAATTATGAAGAACATCAGTACCCGCTAGTATTATTTCACCTGCAATGTAGTTTAGAATTGAATAATTTCTTTTCTGGGATTTGTGAATTATTCATTAATATTAGTGTGCTGGTTTGAAAGCAAAATCAGTGTGAGACTCCAAGTCAGAAATACTGTTTAATAGGAGGGGAAAAAAATGTAAAGTGAAATAAATGCAATAGTACAACCTGACACCCTGTTAGGGTGGTGGAAGCAGTCCAGATGAAGTGGTCTTGTTGAAGCACCGATGCCATAACAAGGTCTGGTAGCTCTTGTCCTGTGGGAATCCAATGAGTAAAGACCCCCTGTGCTGTCCCAAATCCCAGGCTATATCCAGGTGGGAATGCTTGGCTCCTCCCCATGGGAGGAACATCCCACAATGGAATGATGTAATTTTATGACTCATGCAGTGGGTCCTTGATTGCCCATTAACCAGAGATAACTCCCGGATGGGAGTTACCCATGAGTCACACAGCAGAGCATGAATGGGCCCATTAACAGAAGATAGTCCGGAGGGTGGGGACAAGGGAAACACTGCCCCACCTGGTTTCAACAGCTCATGGAGATGGTGATAGAATACATACCTTGGGCATATCTTAGATTGTAACCTAGGAGAATTAGCTTCTGCACTTCAAATGTCACCCAGAAGTTAGTGCATTATTCTGTTATTAAATTCTACTTGTTCATCTCGTTGTATTTCTATTGTGTGCTAAGAGAAATAGGGAATGCCTGTGAAAATCAGCAGTATTTCACTCTAACACAAGAAAGTAGAAGACCATGTAGACAGAGCATAGTGAGGAGAATTCTCTTGCAGAAAAAGCCAGCAAAGTTTAACAAGAAACTTTTCAGGTGCTTCTGAGTCATTTATCAGAACAACCAAAATACATACCTATATTTATTACCCTTTTAAAAAATTAAATTAGATAAAATCTGTTTCTTTGCCATCTATGGAAGGGGTAATGAAGCCTGCGCAAAGGCTGTCTTGCCTTTCCTATACTTTTTCAAAGCCTTACTCTACAGCTGAGAAGCAAAACTTCTCTATTCTGGCTATATCAATTAGATGACAAATGCTGTGCCTTTGAATATGTAAATAAACAAGCTGCTGTATTCAATTGAGTACTAATGAATCTTGGTTTCCCAGACGTATTTCACTCTTTTGCAAAACTCAGTGAAACTTAAATCTGGTTAAAATCGGTGAACAGCTAGACTATATTGTTCTGTTCTTCCCGTTTCCTCAGAAAACCAAATTAAAATCATGTAGTCATCTTCCTTAAGAGAAAGGATTGAAGAATGCTTTGTAGATAGAGTATTAGTTTTGTGCAGTTTGGTCTCTTACAAGACTAATTAGTAGATCCATTGTTTGCACAAAATTTTACTTATCCTTCTTGCATTCATTTCCCCTTAGCTGGAAAAGCTCTGTGTTATTCAACAAGATACCTCAGAACGCTTGTATGTCCTTTGTGGTCAATCTGTACAGTCAAAAGTATTGGTACTCACTGAGACCAACCTCCCCAGTACCTGAGCTGTGGACTACTGAGGTGTGTGCAGTGCATTAGTCAATAACAACCACGTAAAAAAGGAGTTACACACAGTGAAAAGCTGAAGTATTTTACAGTATGGCTGCTTCTGCCAATGGGGATTTAGCAGGTGTTTGAAACTGCTGTGTGCCAGTGCCAAAGGCCTCTGGATATTTGTTCTCAGTCTTCTGGTTTCTGTAGGGTCACTGTCCCAAATACCACTGTGGACTCAGGTAGCAAGCAGGTGGCAAATGGGACTGGCATGTATATTGTATAACCACAGGTGCCAGTGTGGTTTAATGGACAGAACCAGATTTTACACAACTTGCGTGACTCCCAAATGCAGTCCCTGCCACAGAAGATGGTTAGTTCAGGTTCTGGATGGCTCTCTGTTCACAAGCTGCCTTATTGCAGAAGGGTCTGTGTGTCTTCCTGCCGACTCAGGCTGTGTTGATGACTTCTCATCCAAATAATGAAGGGGACAAAAGTAGCCCCATCTTGCCTGAGTCATAGCCTATATATTTTTTTCCATGATTATCTCTACATAGTGTGAGCTGAAAAAATCTAGTTAGCGGACAGAAGGTTTAATGGGCAGAATTTAGGAGCAACATGATTCATAGTTGTGAAGCAAATATGGCAGTTACAGTTAGAAAATAAACAAAACAGAAAGCTATAATAGGGTGATATTTAGATTTCTTCTGAGCTATCTATCTGTTAAACCTCACACATTCATCACTGAAAATCTTTTTTGGGACTGATTTTGTTTTTAGGAAAATCCTCAGTAGTAAATCCTTGAAGTATAGCTCTTTAACCAGATTGCTCTAGGGTGATTTAACATACTTTTATGTGAAAACTGCCTCAGTGTTCCTTGCCTCCATGTACGTAACTTTCAGAGCTGCTGTCCTGGGCCTCTAAAGTGAACACTGAGCTAAATTCTCAAGATCTAGACCTGGCACTTCACACCATTCCATGTGGATATAAAAGAATCCAGATTTGAATGTTTGGCAGAAAATCTCTAACCAATCTGTCTTTCAAGGAACATTGCAGAATATGGCTATAAACAATATATTTCATCCTTCCTTCCTTCCCTGTCTTGCTTTTTGCAATTGGTGCAGCTTGTCATCTTCACTACCTAAGGCTGTGTAAACCTTTTTTGACCCTTTTCTCTTGATAACTTTACATCTGCCAACTACTATTTTCTTTCTACTTATTGTCTCAAAGTGAGACTTTTGAAGTTATCTGCTCCTAAAACTTCTCTGATGAGAGATATGTAAGGATTCTGTTGAAGAACATCATTTTTTCATCAATCCACTCATTTCTCTGGCATAGTAATACACTAAATGTGACCAAGGAAACAGGGAGCTTGATACCACCAGGCTTTCTGTGGTGCTTGCTGGGTTCACAAATTGGTCATTGATATATCAGCATGGAGTGTGCAGTAGAGTACCAAATGCAAGACTGACTTTGAAACATAGAATTTTTTTAATGTACTGTCAGTGAAAATCCTCAGGACTAATTGTTTAAAATGGTGAGGAGAACTGACAGCAAAGAGCTTACAATGATTCCTTTATGAATTTCTACACAGAAGAGGTTAGTCAGCAAGAGTTGCTAAAATCATGCACATCCGGTAGGTGCAAAACACTAGTATTTGAAAATCACTTGACTCGGGTATTTAGTCTAGAATTAGCTACCAGATGCAAATACAGAATATTTGAAAAGTTGAAGTTTTCTTGGGAGTATGGTATAACATAACCAAGCTTCAGGTACCAGGCATTTAGTTGGGTTTTGGTGCAGGTAGAAGCTGTTATTTCTTTTGCTTCTCCCTTCCCTCCACCACACTGCCATCAGTGTGGCAGTAGCACAGGATGATGTTCCACTTGGCTACTCAAGTTGAATAATGGTTACAGAAATTTGGCACAGCACTTACCACGCTCCTGTTTGCCTGCAGACCCCTATTTTTCTGACCACAGACCTTCACAGCAGGTGTACTACCTGTGCCAAGATTTACAGGTGTGATTGAGTGCCATCTATTTTCACACTCATAATTTGATAATTTGTTCTCTATCAGCCCAGATGGGATATTGGAAGGGTTTTGAAAGAAAGTCCAAAGGAAAAGGCAGGCCCAAGGAATTAGATTGTGAATGCTGCACTACTTGAATGATTTCATTTCAGCACCCTTTCATAAGGCTTATTTTCTTGTCAGGGAATTCAAAATAATTGAATCTTTAATGTATTTGTGGTCCTATTTACAGAGGCACCCACAGCACATTTTCTGCAATGAATGTTAGAGAATAAATACACTAATCAAGAAGTGAATGTGTGACAGAGAATGCAGGAATTGATTATGAAAATATTTTTTTCTCCAAGATCAAGGTAATGAAGACACTGTTTTTTTCAGAGCTATGCAAAAAATAAAAACATATTTAAAATTACCTTCAAAACTCAACTGCTTTTTATATAGTCTCTAATATTCCCATGTATTACAGGCTTGGTAGCACAAGCTTCAACCTTATGATTTGTTAACTTTGAAAGGAATTATATATGTGTTTGATTCTTTAGCCACCATCTAAACCAACTTTCAAGGATTCTTTAGCCCCTCTAAATATATCACTCTAGGAATGTCTTGCTAGAAGGAATAAGGAAGTTCGAAATATAAAAAAACCCAAGCATTTACTGATCCGCAAAAATCACAAAACAAATACCTGTAGATTGATTGTCTTTTTTCACACCATGGGTATGCCTGTTTCTCAGTGGCCAAGCCTTGTAAGCATCTTCCACTTGCTCATTTTTCTGGCCTTTTAGTGGTGTCAGTTCAAGTGCTCATGGAGCCATAAGATAAAACAATCAGGTTATCACCTTATCATCCAGGTTAAAACCACTGTTTTGTTTTTTAGTTTTTTTAAGGGTAATTTTCAACTTGACACAGTCATTGACTCACTTCACGCATATAGTCCCACAAAGAGTAGTACCGGAATAACCTGTGCCACGTGAGGCCAGAGGGAAGAGGAACCTCTCCAGACGCCAAGGAAAACATACCTGTAGTCCATTGGCTCTCCTGCTTCCTGCCCATGGGTGCCACTGGAGCAGGGCAAAGAAACTGCCTGGCATGAAGCAGAGTTGTCTCCTTTTAAAGTCCCAGAACAGTATAAGAGCCAGAGGGGATTCTTTAAGTGAAACACACCACAGGCACTGTTCTTCTGCTGCTGTGTGCATTACATTCCAGAGCATTCACCTCTCCGAGCCTGCAAGTGACTGGAGGAGGATTTTTTTAAAGCAGGTCAACACAGAGGCCCATACCCAGAACCAAATGCTTTCCTGAGTACTAAGTGCTATACATGGCAGTTGTTCATGGCAACTACATTTTTATGGATTTGCAGGCTTAATATAGTAAGCATAATGTAAACATGCATCACTCTTTTGGCTCAGCGTTCATTCATGATTACTCTCATTGCAATTGTAGAGCTGCAAAGTGGTGCCTGGTTTTCTCTTACAGACACCTCTAGAGTAATTTCCTTAGGAAGTAAGCTCACGCTCCCCCATGGAAGGACTTTCAGAAAATGGGGGAAATCCTTTCAATGCCAGCTGCTGAAGGCTGGGCCGGAGTGCATTTATTTATTTATTTTAAACTCCAAAGTATTTCTCTGTAACAACTTGTCAGCTAATGAGTTCTTTTTAAACGGGGCTCCTAAACAGTGTACACAGTATTGTTTTACTAATAGTTTCCAATTAATAGGCACTATAAAAATATAAACAGCAGGAATGGAAAAATCATTAAGAGAGTGGCTTTTGGCTTCTTTCATTCAGGCAAAATAAATGGGTTATATTGCTGCTGTTATTACTGATACAAGACATAAAGCAGATTAAAACAACATGTGTTTTCAATACTAAATGCTGACTTGAGATGTGTGTGGATGCAGGCTCAAAACAGAAAAAACGTATCACTGTCAAATTGTGAAAAATGCTTCTTATTCAATGGCCCTGTCCCTGTACATCCCAAAAAACAGTGGACACCATGACCCAAGGACCATGCAAACAATAGTCAGCGATCTGCAGGAGAGGTGCAACTTAAATTGTAAAGACTGAAATAGTCATTCCATTCCTCAAAATATTTTGGCTCCATCTATGCCATCTATTTAAATAACCTTTTTCCTCAAAGCAGGAGCAAACAGTGCCGTGCCTCCTAAGGAGCACTTATTTACACAGTGATGTATATCCGCAGTTACCAGCGAAGGTGAATGTCTCATTCAGACCAGCGCTGGTACCTTAGCTACAGAGTCACTTACACACAAACTGCACTGCTCAATGTGTTTTTCTACGAGTGGAGCCTGAAAATAGGTTATTAGGCACACTGGAGTCTTTCATGACAGGTTCAGGATTTCTGGGATACACTAAAGGGGATTGAGTCCATGGAATGGACACCAGTCCACAGTCCATAGAATGCCATCTCATATATACAATAATACTAGCAAGAAGTCCTAGAGAGGTATCCCAAGTGAAGGCATACTAATATTGAATGTGAGTTGGCAATCATATGGAATTCATAGGATTGTCTCAAAGAAACAGCTTCAAAAGAGTGAATTTAAAAGAATTTTAGTCTGGTTTGAAAACCACACTAGAGCTAGTAAAGTCAGAACAATACAAATAACACATAACCAGCTCCCACCCTCCCCAAGTCATATGCCTTACAAAATGCTTACAACCTCAAGGACAGAGAAAACAAGCTAAACTGCCTGAAAATGCTGGTTCTAGAAGCTGAGGGTTGCTAACTATCATTCAGGTTACTATCAAGACCTGACCTAAATTCAGAGTTTAAGTCTCCAAATGAAAATATCAAAAGAGAAGATGTAATGAAATTTGCTATCAGAGGAACTCATAACTAGGGAAGAAGTCTCCTCTTACTGCTTCATCCCACAGATAAACTCCCTGGCTACAAATGGCAAGGGTGAAGAAAGGGTGGAAGAAATGATGATTTCTCCTACTCCACAGCTCAGCAGGTGCTACCTACATTACAGAGATTATAAACTGATTCTGCTCCCTGAAAGTCTTCCATCCCTGCCCATGTCAAATCTTTTCTTGTCCATGATCACTTTCCTGGTGCCTACATCTCACTAGCAGTGTGTTGTTGGCTAGCTCATGCTAATATACACCCATAAAATAATGGCCATTCAATCTCTGCAGGCAGGTTAAAACAAGAATAAAAAGAGTTTTTTCAACAAGAATCAGAATCTTTTCCAGACTGCAGTTCGATGCTTCCTGAGTCTATGAGCCAGATACAACTTTATTGATGTTATTGGAAACTGTGAGCTCAGCTGATGAGGATGTGCATGCATAGCTGCAGCTTCAATAAGCAGAGTTTAAGGTTTCTCAAGTCAAGGCATCATTTCAACGGGCAACCCAGCCAGTGGCTATGGCTTTGGTCAGAGGATTGACATAACTTTGAGCTTGCAGCTATACAAATCAACAAGCTATGTAGATCATGATTTATAGCAGTGTGCTAGGCAAATATCTAATTTGCAATGAGAAAAAGACAAAAATTCATGAACTGTCAAGTAGGTCAGGTTTATGTTCCTGAAAGTTCATATATTAAGTTTCATTTAGCTACAGTTTTGGTCACAGACATTTTTAACCTGTTATTCAGGCAGAGTCTCGCTTTGACACTGTAAACTGAATAAAATATTGATGATATTTGTATTAGTATCTTTTCCAGACCAAAGTTTGCTTAGATAAATATAGATGAATATATAACTATGCATAAAAGTAATAGCATTAAAGAGTAAATGCCACCCTCAGAAAAAATAATTGTTGAAATGCAAAACAATAAACACTTGAATTTATAATATGACCCATAACTCTTTTGAAGCTCAAGCCTTGTAAACACCTATGTTTTTAATTACTTATTTTTTAACATTTATTAATTAAATTAATTAATTCTTTTCATGTTTTGTTTTTAAAGATTCTGATTTATAGAAATATGTTTTCTTGCAAGCCTCTACTGTCTTAAGCAGAATGAAAAAATATGATACCATTTTAAAATAATAAACTACAGTGAGGAAGTAGAACAGCACTTGTAGAACAGCAGAATTTCAGTGAGAATTTCAGTGTGAAACTGCCAACATATTTACTGCCTAATGCCTATATTTAATTAAACCAATCTGTGAGCATAACAAAGAATGCAACTTTTATGTTTTTGAAGATAGTCCAGTGTGCATTCCACATGGAATCTGTGTGTGGTCTTTTCATGGTCAGAAAACAATATTCTTCTCGTGTCCCATGTTTTCTGTGGTAATCTTAGTTGGCTGTGTACTCCATCCAAGTGCTGAACAGTCATTCTCTTGCAGATTCACAATGAAACCCAACAGTGTCCTGCACTGCACGTAACAAAAGCTTTGCTCTTGCTATTAGGCTGTAACCAACTGTGAAAGCTCTGTAGATGAACTTGTTGTATCCACCCTTTAACATTATTGGTTTTACTTTGGTTTGAGTAGAAAAGTGATGTTAGTAATGAGTTACATTTTTTAATGGGTGCTCTAAATTACATATTTATGTTAAGCTATAAGTTTAACTAATTAGCTCTTTCAGTTTGGTTGGGAAAACACTGGTTATCAGAAGAGCCAAAGAGACCTAACAGGAGGTTCTGCACCACCAAAGAAGGAGCTGAAGAATTTAGGAACATTGCTAATCTAGGCAAAATTTTCCAGAGTACTTATGAACCAGGAAATACGAAAACAGACTGAGTAATCTCTTAGAAGACTGGCAACTCATAACTGAAACAATTTTTGTTATCCGCTTACTTATCCATTTGTTTATTGGGTTGTTAATTTCATATCTTTGATGTTTGTGTACTGCAAGACTTAATGGTATCTTCAGATGATCCTTGAAGTTTCAGTGAAAAATCCCATGGGAAAGGGTGTCTCAACTACACCCTGTCTTCAATGGGGAATTCAATTTTCTTTAAAATTTCTTCTGAAAATTCAGTTTTCAATTCAAATTTATTTTAAAAGAATTAAAAAACATTACAAGCAGTTGTGTTCTATATTCTTTTGACAGAATATAGAACACAAACTAACAACTGCGAGCCTCTGATGCCATTAGGAGGCCTGAATCTCCATTGCACACAAGCTTGGCTAATACCCTGGTTTCAGCCACGTCTCCCTTACATGGGGGGAAAAGAGTGGAAGAATGGAAAGCATAGAACACAAGTCCTATGAAGAACTGCTGAGGGAGCTGGGGTTGTTTAGCTTGGAGAAAAGGAGACTCAGGGGTGACCTTATCACTCTTTACAACCTCCTGAAAGGTGGCTGTAGTCAGGTGGGGGTTTGGTCTCTTTTTCCACGCAGCAACTGACAGAACGAGAGAGCACAGTCTTAAGCTGCACTAAGGGAAATATAGATTGGGTATTAGGAAAAAGTTTTTTACAGAAAGGGTGATCAAGTACTGGAATTGTCTGCCTGGGGAGGTGGTGGAGTCACCATCCCTGGATGTGTTTAAAAAAAGACTGGATGTGGCACTCAGTGCCATGGTCTAGTTAAGGTGTTAGGGTTGGTTTGGACTTGATGATCTTGAAGATCTCTTCCAACGCAGTGATTCTGTGCTTCTGTGTGATATTTGAAGCTGCAGCTCTGGCCTTTCTGGACAGTCAAGAGAGAGTGTGATAGCTGGGTATTCATAACTCTGGAGAGCGGTTCATCACTGATTCATACAAGCTGTTCCCTTCAATGAAACAGGAAGAAACCAGTACAATAGAGGTTTTGCAGAGTGAAGAAACAGGGAAGGACTTAGCATCATAAGGCAATAAATTTTGTTATTATGAAAGATGTTATGAAACAGTTTGTGGTTCTAAGATTAATTTTAGTTCAAGCTTCAACTTCAGAGCAGTTGCCAGTTGCTGACACTCAAACCATCTTTCTCTCAGTTACAAAATGGGGAACAAGCAGAGCAGAAAACACTCTTCTACAAACAGCTGCTCTCCTGCTTACCTACACCACTACCTCACTGAGACTCAGGATTACACTCTGCAAAGGCTCTTGAGACTCCCTAGGCCGAGGCTGGACACTACATTATTCCAGCTAATACAGATTTTTCATTTTTTACCATATGTAATGGTCCATTCCCAATCCAACATGAAAAGTTAATAGGATGCAGCTCCTTCTGCTACTTTTATGGCAGATAGATGTTAGTCTAGGTTTTCAGTAATCTGACAAAACATCTATAGAAACAACACAGGGATATTGTAATGTGGGCTTTTTTTACTAGGTCTTTGGCTATAATCCAAATTGCAGCTGTAGTATGGGTGAATCTGTGAAACTAATACAGTTGCGCGCTCACACATGACAAAAAAGATAGGTAAACTGCAATTATGTTGGAAGATATTTTTGACCATGTCAAACCACTAACACACTCAAATGCTTTTTTATAAATGGGACAGTTGTTAATTTAATTTCTCATCCACTGTTATGATGAACTTCCCTCTGTCCCTAACTGCAATCTTAGTTTTGGCCCTTGTTAATCTCTTCTTTCAGACAGAAGTAATTTTTGGTGTCAATTATGCCTTGATAATACTTTTCAACCATTTTGGTATCCAAAGCAAACTACTTTTAAATATTGCAGTAGCCTTAAAAGACTACTGCATAATTAGAACTGTGGCTGTCTCATCTTGTAGCTGTTCCATGTCTTTTGTCCCTCACCCAAATTATTTTGGATAGAGAAACAATAGAATGAGCCATTCACCATACACAGCATTTTGTTGCCAGAGCTAAACAGTATAAGGAGTAAAATTCTTGCTAGATAAATATGCTTGTGGCTACACAGACCAAGGAATAAACAGGAGGAAGTTGTGAGCCTCAATATTTTTTTTACTAACTGCCAACAAGGAAAATCGGTTCTACAGGAAGGTCATGTAGGAATTGAAATATGATTTGGTGTGAATGCACCCTGAACCCAGACCCACAAGTTCAGAGAAGCAGGCAGGTAGCATGCAATTATTATGGTAGCAGAGGACAAACTAGGAGAAATTACTATTTTGTATCTATTTGCATCCTTGAAGTGAGATGATGGAGCAGTCAGCAACATTTCACAGGAATGCTTTCACAGACTACTCAAAGGGAGAAAGGGGAGAAACCCAGAGAGGCCAATTCTTCCAGAGAACCAAATCCTCATTGCTGCCCATTACATCCCAGCTGCCCTTAGCAAAACAGCCTGTGAGTAAAATGATGGCTGTAATCTGCTGAATAACTGTGGCAAGTTCTGCTACTGTCTTGAAGGTCCTAGGTGTTGTGATTTAGGAATGGTATTCTCAAATTTAGTGCTCTGGCTGGAGAGAAAACCTGGAGCTGCTCTCTTCCTTGCTATGAAGGCAGAGATTATAGGTTGAGATAAGAACAATTTACTGGAAACAGCTATGAGATCAGAAAGTTAACAGCAATAGCAATGCAATAGTAACATAATACTAATAACAGAAGTGTTCAAAGAGTAGGTGATTTACCTGGACAAATGCTCACCAAAGCCCAGTACAATGGCAGAGAGGCCCTCTGGCCACCACACTTTTCCTTGACCACAAGCCACCTTCTTTCTGGAAGCAAGAGTCTCATACTTCTGCCCTCAGCAATGACCTGAGGTGGTGTAGAATAACGACCCACATGTATTGACACACCTGCATGGCTACAGGCTCCTCTCCCTCACTGCTACTGTGAAAAATTAACTTTGTCCTGGCTGGAAACCAGGACATTATTCACCCTTTATTCTATACCACAGACGTCCTACCCAGACCCACACCTTTCTAATATATATATGCACACACATAAGAGCAGGTATCATTTCCATAGTCAAGACCCATTCCTCCAAGTTGTCTGTTGCGTTCATTTAGTCTATATTGGGGATTCTATCCATCCTAGATGTCTTCCAGTACTGGGAAGCACGGTATTGCTGGGGTTGCAGTCTGCATCAGTAGCTCATGACTGCTGGAGCAGTCCATACTCAGTGCCCATGGTAGCTCTGGAAGTGTCATTCAGCAACTAATATAATATTATACAATTCAATACTACAGACTCTTCTTACCCCAAAATCAAATCTGCTTGAGGTACACATCACGTTTCTTGGTCCCTCTGCATTACCCACCAAGTGTGCTCAGGTCCTTGAGCAACAATAATCCCAAGGACGACTTTGTCTTTGCTTCAGACAGGACTAATCCAAACTGTATTCCGTAAGACTTTTCTTGTATGCATTACAGGGACTTTGTCCCATTCTACAGTACATGGGGGTTTTGATTGGGCAGGGAGAGATTTACTGGTGGAGCCTGGGGTGATAACTAACCCAGGCAGCCTTAGCTAAATGCAGAGCCCAATGTTTGAAGGTCCCACCACCCACTGCTTTCAGTGTGGTTTTTAACAGTCCATTGTACTGTTCAATCTTCCCAGAGGCTGGTGAGTGGCAGGGAACATGATATAGCCACTTAATGCTGGTTCCCTGGCCTGGTTGTCCAGGAGGTTGTTTTGGAAATGAGTCCTGTTGTCTGTCTCAGTTCTCACAGGGGTACCAGGTCACCACAGGACTTGCTTTCCAAGGCCCAGAATGGTGTTCCAGGCAGTGGTGCGAGGCACAGGATACTTCCCCAGCCATCCAGTGTCTGCTTACAAGACCACATAGTGCTTGCCTCGGCAGGCCTGCGGGAATGTGAAGTAACTGATCTGCCAGGCCTTCCCCTATTTCTACTTTGACCATCGTCAGCCATACCACAGAGGCTTTACCTGGCCTGCTTGATCCCAGCACGTGTTTCACAGTTATGGATAACCTGGGATACAGAGTCCATGGCTAAGCCCGTCCCTAGATCACAAGCCCATTTGGGTGCTGCACCTCTTTCCTAATGACTAGAGGTGCCTCAGGCCCACCAAGTCAAAAATAATTCACCCTTATGTTGCCAGTCCAGATCCTCCTGAGACGTTTTAATCTTGGCAGCTCAATCCACCCATCCCTTGTGATGCTCTTCAGCAACCCAACTCTTGGGCAGCCAACTTCTCTATCCAGGCAATGACATCTTGCCACAGTTCAGCAGCTCAGGGGGTTTTGTCTCTGCACTCCCAATTAGTCTTTTTCCATCATTCCAGCCACCTCCACAGAGCATTTCATCATCCAGGAGTCACTGTAGAGATACAGTGCTGCCTTCTTCTCTCATTAAGCGATATCTAAAGCCGGCTGGGCAGCTTTCAGCTCTGCAACATGACTTGATCCACCATGCCCCTCAATTGCTTCTGCAACCCCCTACATGGGGCTCCATACAGCTGCTTTTCATTCATTCATGTATCCCTACAATATGGCAGGAACTGTCAGTGAAGGAAGGGTATTGCTTTTCATTTTCAGGGACCTGGCTATATGGAGGGAACTCTTCAGCACATCACCTTTTCCTCCTCCTTCTCCCCTGACAATGGTTTGAAATGTTCACCTTCAGGCCAGTTAGTGTTTAATTACAAGATCTCTGGATGATTCAGGTCTCCTATTTGAGCTCTCCGTGTGATCGGACAGATCCACTTACTCTCCATAGTATCAGAGTCATGATGTGTGGAGGGGACTTTCTCTTTGGGCATCCAGCCCAATGCTGGCAGTCAGGCTGCCAGGAGGAGCTGTGCTTGGGTGTCAATCACTTCTGAAGGAGATCGAACCTCTTCGTAAACTGTATCTCTTTCTCAGTTGGGGTGCAGTAAGCCTTGGATCCTTTCTATCCCCAGCTCCAGAATCCTGGGAGTTGTCCCCAAGTCTCCCGAGATAATTTTTGCTAGTGGCTCCAGAAAGGACCATACTCCCCCCATCTGCAGTGTAGAGCATATTTTTCTCATTTTGTCCTGTCCTGACTGGCCCAGGGGCTACCATTCTTCTTCTGGGTCACATGACAGAGAGGGTTTATGATTTCACTGTAATCTGGAATAGACATCCTCCAAAAACCTACAGTGCCTAGGAAAGCCTGTGTTTCCTTCTTGCTGGTTGGTGGGGGCACAGCTGCTATTTTGTTGACCATACCCACTGGAATCTGACAGTGTGCAACTTACCATTTTACTCCTAAATACTGAATTTCCTGGGAAGGTCCCTTGGCCTTGTTTTGTGGCAAAACCAGCCTTCTGGATTGTTTTCTCCCTTTTCTCAATAACTTCCTCTGCTGTGTTGCCCCACACTGTGATGCCATCAATGTTCTGCAAGTGTTCTGGAGCCTCACCTTTTTCCAGTGCAGTCTGGATCAATCCATAGCAAATAGTGGGGCTGTGTTTTTGCACCTGGGACAGTCAATTCCGTGTGCACACCCCTCCAGCTGAAGGCAAACTGTGGCCTGACTCATATTCTGCTGCTACAGGAATGGAGAAAAGCACATTAGCAGTGTCAATGCTGGCACCACTTTGCTGCCTTGGACTCCAGTCCATACTGAAGTTCCAGCACATCCAGCACAGCAATGCCCAGAAGTGGCGTGGCTTCATTCAGGTCATGGCAGTCCACTGCCAGTTTCCATTCTCCACAGGACTTACACACTGGCCATATAGGGCCACTAAAGGGTGAGTGAGGCTTGCTGACCACTCCCTGGGTCTCCTGTTCACAAACCATCTCATGGGTGGGGACCGCAGAGTCCCAGCTGGTGCAGTTCTGCAGACAGTGCAGTGATGTGGTAGCCTGTACCTGCTGTTCTTCGACCCTCAGCAGCCCCACAGCAGAAGGGTCCTCTGAGAGACCAGGCAAGGTGTTCAGCTGTCCAGTTTCCTCTGTCTCCACAGCCGTTATCCCAAAAGGCAAGAAACCCAGCATCAGAGCAGACAGTCACTGGGGTCTCACCCAGCTGGAAGCTGAAATTTATTCATGTATCTCACAGCTCACCCAGAGATAGAAATTGGGTGATTATCTCTGTCCCTGTCTCTTCCTCCTGTTCTGAGGGCCCTGCTTTCTCTTCATCCCTCATTAAACAAATGGATTTGTTCTTGGATCTCTTCTGTGTAGGTGTGACCACTACTGGCATGGGCTGTTCCTCTAGTTCAGCTGCAGTTTGAGCAGCCACAGTGCCTGCTGGTCCTCTCCTACCCCTGAGGGTTCTGTCTTACAATGAGTAGTGTCCAATAAGTAGTAGCTATGGCCCAACACACTGCAATAAGTTGCTCCTGTCTGGGTTGCCACAGCATTATCCATGAAAATATTCCATCACTTTAGCAGGGTTCTGTAGTTACTCAGGTGTGAACTTCCAACCACTAGAGAAGAAAATTTTCCCCAAATCTGGCCCATTTTCTCCCACATTCCATGCCACTCATGCCTATCCACCCTCAGGGCATATCTGTGAATGACCTTCCCAGAAACATATTTTGTCACTCTGAACATGGTGTGAAATCACACTGAGGAGACCATGCAAACCTAGCAACAAGAATATACTTTTCTTAACATCCAAAGGAAATTTAATATTCTCAAAAGCTGCTGTAACAGCGCTGAAGGAGGAAAAGGGGATGAAAGGGTGGCGAAAATTATCCTTCCCTGTTCCCTCACAGATTGGACACAATGAATTTCCAGAGGTTTCACCCAAGGCTGGGGCAGGAGAGCAACAGGGAATACGCATCCCAAATTGCAAATGAATGAAAATCCCACATAGCATCGTTACCCTTGATGTTATTGTATCATAAACTGCTATCACACAGTATAGCAGCAAAGCAATTCTGCAAAAACAAAATGTGAAAAAGAGCATTGTGATGAGCACATATGGAAACACGTACTGGGTTTTGTTCCACACTCACACAAGCAGAAAAGCAACATTGTGACCAGTGGCTCTGCACACCATACAATAAATCCTTAAATCAAGATGGTTTCCAACCTGCTCTGGGCAGATCTGTTGTTATCTTAAACCTGTCTGAGCCATGCTGGGCACCAATTAAGGCTGTCTTGTTTTACAGATGGTATTCTCAATTTTGCTACTACCATGTATTGGTTTAGCATAA
>WBMY01001786.1:6870-18623 GCA_013397315.1 Donacobius atricapilla | reverse complement strand
GTCAGTTTTTTTTTTTTTGTTTCATGCCTCTCATATTAGGAGCAACAACCATTGGCTTAGCCTTACTGTCTGGTTTAGCTGCTGGCTTAGGCTCATGGTCTGGTTTAGCTGCGGGCTGCATGACTGGGGTAGCTGCTGATTTATCTCCCTGCCCCGCTGCCTCCATCTGCTGCCCTACAGCATCTAGCAACATGCATTAATTGTATGCCAGGGTCCAGTTTATTGCAAGGAGCTTTTTCTCATTAGAATCATCATGGCACTTCTCTTCCAGATATTTCCCCACCTCAGATGGGTTCTGTATTTGTTCACAGGGAAATTCCCAGGCTATTGGGTCAGAAAATTCCATTGGGGTTCTGCCCATTCTCTCCCATTCCCCACACCACTCATGATTTTCTGTGCCTGGGTCAGGGGTCTCATCAGCCCCTCTGGACATCTCAGCCCTCATTCTAGAGAACCTGCAAACCCTATAGAGGAAGCCTACCAGGTAAATAGCAGGAAGGTGGTATCCTTGCACCCTGGGGAAACGGAGCATTCTCCAAAGGTGATGCAACATTTAAAGGAGAAGAAGGAAAGGAGAGGCTGGGAAGCCTCACCCCCTTTCTCCTCCTCTAATAAGCTGGGTGCAATTAATAATAAACCCCCAAAACATGCTACTGGAACTAGAACACAGGGTGGGGTGAAGAAACAACAAACCATACGTATTTCGAACAAGCCCCAGTACCTTTAACTCCCTATAAATCTTTATCACCACACCCAGCAAAATAGCAGCCCTAATCTGTGCCCCTCTGCTTGCCAGGGGCAATACTGGTGCTATCTGGGGAGCTATCTACTGGAGCTATATAGGTAGGAAAACAAGCCTAGGGACCAGAAAGGTATTGCCACCTCAAACAGGCCTAGGGACCAGAGAGACATCAAGGCCTCCACCCAGAGGGACATCATAAACTCAAGCAACATGGTGGGCATTGAGTGCTTCATCCCAGTACAAAGTAAGTGAAACCAAAATGCAATCAGTACAGGTTTTTTCCACTTTTTGAGCCCCACATTGGGCGCCAAAATATTTGTCCTGCTTTGGGACAGATTTGGGAGGAAACTTCCCAAAGGGGTCTCCTCTGGAAAACCAATTCCNAAAACAAATTCCAGCAGCCCTTCCCCCAGCCAGTTCGGGAGAAAAATATCCTGGGAGAAAAGTGGAAAAAAACTCTTTATTTGGCAAGCACAGTACTCACAAACATAAATGAAATTGTGTTAAACAATGAAACCTCTCGTTGCTCTGAAGAGATGGCAAATTCGGAGAGCCCTTCTGTGGCTCAGTCTCCAGGACTCAGCCTGGAATCCAAGCCTGGTGTGCAAGCTGCTGGGGGTGAGGGCCTGGGTGAGTGTCCTGGTGTCCCAGACCAGAGGAAAGCTGAACAGCTCCAGAGGGGATTAAAAACCTGTAGTCCTGGGAAAACGTTTCTGGCATTGACTAATGAGGAAAACCTGCGAAAAAAGCAAAGAATGACTCTCGGTCTTTCTCTTGCTCTGTGCTGCTACGAGCTCGGAGGTGATGCCTTGGGAAGGCTGACCTGGAACAGAGACTGGACAGAGCCAAAGAATAAAGCAGGTATTTATTGAAAGGCCTTTAGGGTACACCTTGGGCAGTACAAGAACCTGGCCAGGGCTACACCCAAGGGGGACCCAAAATGGTCATGAAATGGATGTCTGGTCACGAGGTCTCACACTTTTATAAGTTTTGATCTATTTGCATATTGGGGTTTAATTGTCAAATTACAGCTTCAGATTGTGAAGTCCCATCCTTCTTGTTTTCTCTCTTCAGCCCACCACTGTTTTTGCTTTTGGGCCTGAAAACTTGTAACAGTTGTCCTTGGTGTCCATCAGGAAAAGGATCTGTTTGGTCCCCCTGCTCTGTGCAGAGATCTGAGTGACACTGAATGTGAGGCTCAGAACTGCGCCCCTGGGCAGCACAGAATCTGAAAAACATGGAAGATAGAACTCAAGGCATCAGAGGGAGCTGAACTCTTACCTCTATGTTTTGACTACAAACCACAAAAAAATTCCACTGCTCCCCAGCCCCTGTCTCTCTGGGCCTAGCTCAAATCTACAGCACCATTTCTGGGCACACAGCAGGTTAGGTGATGGGGGATACACTGCATCATGAAGTCACCCCAGCAGACCTGCTCAGGGACTTAATTTGCAACTGGTCTGAGGCTTTATCACTGTTACGAAAATACTTAATAATGAGATGTGTTTCTACTGACCACTTAAGCTTGGCTAGTGAATAACCATCATAAACCATATTAAAGGAGGCCTTTTAAAAAAAACTCTTCAGTCATGTTGGTCCTCTTTTCCATCTCTCTTGGGTAAAAAGTTCTCTGAGTAAGGTTGACATCTCTTCTCTTGGGAAAGCACAGTGTGTAGAGTAAGGTTCTTGTCCTGGATTGCCACAGCTACAAGAAGTAAAACCAAGGCTTAAAAGCTGAGAGCTGTCTTTGATGTTGCACTGGCTGTTGTTTCATTAACTGCCATCAAGATTAAATCTAGTTGGCTGACAGAAGAAAAATGAATGACAATGGATATGTAGAGATGTCAGACCTCAGTGTTCTTGATCCTTCTCCCTTATGTAGAAGATCTGATCAGAATGGATTCAATAAGGCCCAGTTGCTTGTCCTGTTTCTATTGGAATAGGACCCAAACTGTCTTTGGGCATAGACATCCTGCCCCTACTGTTTTTCCCAGCAGGGGAAGGTGAAACAAAGCAAGCTTCTGACACTCTTGATTTTTCTGTTAGCAGCAGCATTTTTGCTCCATTTGCTTGCCTAAAACTATAGTTAAGGTAAATAATTTATGCCTCATAAATTAATTGAGCTTATGAGCAATGTGTACCTGCGGCTGCAAATTCAGTTTGATTTTAAAACTTACTCTTCTTTAAAGTCTAGTTTGCTTGCCTTTTCATTTTGAAGTAAAATTCCAAGAACAGCTGTTGTGCACTTAGTGTGGAGGATTATTAAATGTAGGTTGCCAGCAGTTGCAGTTTATCTTTGGATAAAGAGTTGGATGCTCTCCATGGGTTTGTATTTAATCTTGGAGAGGAGGTGTTTAGAAGGTGTTTAGGTGTTTGTTGACCTTTGATCAAGGAGTAACTACACAGGGAGACCAGAGCCTCAAACATACACCCAGTTTTTGAGGAAACTGGAGCAGAGGCAGGTCAAAGCATAGATTCCCCCAGTTACCTGCCACACACTCAGAACTCTTCAGAGATACCAAACTATTGGGCAGATACACTGGAATTGTCTAGATGCATTAATTACTTCAAAATTACACCAATGCATACCGAATTTAGAAACACTTCAGAAGACCTGTTTCTTTGGTTTGCGTTGCGTGTCCTTGAAGGGTGGATCTGTGGAATTCACAAAGCGAAGCTGAGAAAAATGTGTCTGTGTGTATGTGTGTGTGTGAGCTGGTGAGATTCATGTGGGGGTTTCTCAGCATGGATTCCCCAGGACTTTCACACCTGTGTGTTGGTGTATTTTTCTTTTCCCCTGTGGGATCACTGATGGAGTCTGTGGTTAAAAACAAAAAAAGCCTCAGGCAGCAGAGGCAAGCTTCTTGGGAGAGGGGCAGGACTTGGTTGTAGTGAAGCTCTGGGAAGAATCACACTGATCTCGCTGTGAGGAGATTTGAGCTGCAGGAAGAATTACCCTGCTGGGTAACTCCATGTGAAGGACAGTGTGCTGTCACAGGGGTGTTGATTCAGGTACAGACCCAAGTGAAATCTCCTATGGGCCTCAGCCAAGGTGTTCACGGACAGAATTAGTTGTGCTGTGTGCCCGTGCTGTGCTTCCTCATGTGCTTGGTGCCAAGTTTGGTAAAGGTAGAGGGAGCCTGGGCTGGTCTCCCCTGCGGGCATAAATGGATGAAGATCAACGAGGTCCACTTGAGGGCTGAATAGATAATCACTACCCAGGCTGCTGCCTAATAGTGGGAAAAGTGCTTTTGCCTTATGTTTTAGTAAGTGGTCTAATGAATAGCAAAGGGCATTAAGTTCGGTAGAGGAGGTCCTGGAAGAAAAAAAAAATAATTTTAGTGAGGAACAAATGCAAATATCTTTTGGATGAAGAGCTGTCAGGCATCTGAGGAGCTTAGCAGTGTGGCAGGACTGTCAGGCACTGAGGCAGGCTGTGGGTTGGGATGCACTGTGGTCACTCTGGAGAGTGTCTGCCTCCAGTCTGGACATTCCTAACAGGATCCTGGTTTGCACAGGAGATGCATCTCCATCACGGAGGTGTACGTTCATAACCCAGCATCTCTTTTGGTACTTAGGCCTGGAAAATGATAACATTAATTTAGAGACAGTAATCTCCTTCTAGACAAGTACACTTTTCTTATACAGCTTCAGAAGTCTGAGAGTCCAATGGGAAGAAAAACCACAGCAATTAGCTACGCTGCTGTTAGTCCTGATGGGAGGAAAAATGTCTTCATAATGTATGCAGACTTTGAGGTTTGTGCAGTGTACGAAATTAAAATGGGCAAAGAGCCAGGGCTGAGAAGTACTAAGGTTTAGTAAAACAGGAAAGGCGGTGGGGCTGAAAAAAAAAGAATGAGAGGGTGGCTGATGCTCAGCTTCACCAGTGACAGGTGGTCACAAAGGCACCCTGAGCAGCTATCTGAACGCTACAGCACTGAAGGAGTTATTGGAGCACAGGAGCAGGTTTGATGGAAATGGGGCTGAGGAATACAAATCCAGTTCTGCATCTCTTGTTGTCAAAGTTGAGGCTCAGCATAGTCTCTTCTGGAGCAACTGGAATTCAAGACTGAAGAACTGACAGCACTTGCCCCCTTTCCTGGTGGTTACTTGCCCACGGGGATAAGCAGTCTTATAAATAAATAGTGATAAATAGCCCACAGCCTCTGTGGGAAGAGGCTTGCTGTAATATCTGCATGATTTTTTATTCTGAAGAAGACATTATTTGCTTTTTCTTCGGTGCTTGGGAAATTCTTGGGAGTGTTCAAGTGGTCCTTGGCAAATAGTACATCTCATCCTGTAGCATGAAGGTGTTTTGTGGTGAGGTTTTGGGAGGGATGGTTTTATTTTTGAGGAATTTAGAACAGAGTCTGACTTACTGAAAGTCTGTAAGACTTTTTTGTCTCCTGATTTTGTTCTTAAACACTTAAATCCAAAGCTAGTGGAATTTTGCGTGACAGCAGCCACACTTGTAAAATGTGGAGAAAACACTGTGCTCTTCTGAGGCCCTGAGGAAAATTTTCCAGAATAGTTATTTGCCAACAGTAGGAAGTCCTATTAGAAAGGGGGAGGAAGAAAACAGCTTCAAGGTTTTCTGCTTTAAAACAGGGTGGAGACAGTAGGAATGGAATTAGCGTGCGAGTAACAGTCTAAATATTTTAATTGTGTTTGGATGGCACTGGGTTGAAACTTGCCTGGCTGATGGACCAAAGCCTTGATGAAGTGAAGCTTGAAGAGGCTTTATTTTGAGCATTGGACGCTTTGACATAAATGTGCATTATATTTTTAGCTTGCTGTGTCAAGACACCCTTGTTCTGTGCAGTTTCATTTGGCTGACAAAAGCAGTGTGACAAAGGTGTTCTCTCTGCACTGAAGACACTTGGAAACAGATGAGCCATCCGTTGAATTACTGATTTTGTGTGATGTAAGAAACTCACTTGGTGCCTCTGGGAAGGCAGTTCTGATCTCTGTACCATGCCAAGGACTCAGTCTCAAGGTCAGTACTCCCATTTCCCGTGTGCATGTTCACACATACCCTCTTGGACCTTATTTCTGATAGTCTTGTTGAAATCAAGGGGATCTTACAGAGGTTTGCTGCAGTAATGCCGTAATGACGTCATAATGACCAAAATTTATGTGTTCTCCCTGAGCTCCACCCACTGTCATGAGTTTACCCAAGAGGACCCTTGGGAGTCAAAACCCTTGGGCTCATCCAAAAGCTGACTGTAAAATTTTGGGGTCTGTATGCAGTGCTTCCCCCAGGCATGCTCCGAGGGCTGACACACTTACATGAGCAGAAAGAATGATTTAGCCCAACTTTGGGACAATGAGCAGAACTTTGGGAAGTTGCATCTCTGACATGGGATAAGCAAAGATTCCTCTTGTTTGCCCCCAGTCCCCGGGTCTGGTGCTGTCAAAAGATCTGGGCAGGTTTAGCAGAACTAATGTCCTGTTAATTAGCACTGCAGTAAGGGGCACTGGTCATACCAATTGCTAATGATGGGCCTGTTGTGTCTGACTGTGTGTCTAACAAAAGATAAAGGCAGATTTATTTCTGACTGTGGCCTAAGGAGCTCCAGTGTCCTTGCAGAGGGTGCTGCTAGCCTAAATTTGCCATGACCCTGCCAAAATCCGGCTCCATGGGTAAGCCAGCTTTTGGAAAGCATTTATATTTGTTTAATATTAGGCCAAATCATTGAAAGTCATCTAATTAGGGAAAAAAATCATCTAGTTAAGGAAGTGATTTAAAATAATGGAGGAGCAAGGGAGTAATTTGTGGACTTCTTCCCATGGCATGGGGTGTTTTAGTGGCAGATCCAATTCAACCCAAAATTCATGTATGGGATACTAATACTGGTGTGCCTGTATCCATTGAGCTCTGACTGTAAGACTTTTCCTCAGCTGTGATTGAGCCAATTCTGAAACTGATGATTTCAAGATGTGCTTTTTGAGGTATACAGCAGGTGTTCCCCGTCATTTTATATTCTCAACTGCCCTGTGCTCTGGCTGGCTTTGGTGAAACCTTGCCTTTCAATGACTATGGGCTTTTTTTTTATTTTGTGTGCTTGTTATCCATGTGGTCAAGAAAATGTCAACTCTGTGACAAGCCAGATCCCTTAGAGCCTCCTCTCTACAGAAAAGAACTGATTAAGTGTGCAGATTAAAAAGGAATAAAACAGAGTGAACACGATCAAGGTAATACCATAATTTCAGAAGTTAAAAAAAGATACCTCTTTTCTCAGCCTCACTCCCTTAAAAGGTGTTTGTAGGGGTTGTTTCATCCAGAAGAGGCATAAGATTCTCTTCATGCAGGCGTCAAACCTCCACAGCCATGGGAGGGAAAGTGATCTGCTAAAAGTTTGTGTGGAGGAGTGCCAAAGGAGGCAGGCTGAGATGAGCAGTGTCTGTGCACAGATGGAAAGCAGATAAGAGCAGTCAGTGGGTAGTTTTTTATGCCCTTGTTTTGCTACAGTCCTTGGGTACTTCTCTCCTGTGTCAGCCTTTCAAATAAGGTTAAACTCCTGGGGAGTTTCTCCGTTGCCATTACCCACGGATGCATCTGCAGCACCAGCATTTAAACCCACGTCTTCCTGCCTCCCAGCCTCAGGCTGATTTCACAAAGCCAGTGTTTTCCTGACAGGGTACCACCGTTGGCAGCCCATAGCTCTGAGTCATAGAAACTTTGAGGTGACTTGTGTATAGCCATGGGGTTGTTTTGCTTTGTGTCCCCCTTCCTTTGGTTGGTGGAGCTGGTTTGGTTTGAGCCCGTCAGGGTCTCTCTCATCCTCTCAATGAGGCAGTGGTGGAGATGTTGTCAGCAGAATGTAACTCAAGATGGGGGGTTGGCTTTCTGAGCAGCTGAAATGGGAAAATATCTTCTTCAAAGAGGCAGAATGATGAGAAACAGGTGTTGATGTTTATGAAACTGGTGTACAGCAGTTGACCGACTGTTTTTTGTTCGGGGTAAGTCCTGGAATTTGCAGATGGGACACCACTGCAGGATGCCCTTGCTGGGAGGGTAAAGCTCCTTTACACAAGGGCTGAGGACCTCCACTGACCTTGGTTCCTTGTGTAAGAGAAGCTCTTCTGACCTTGGGCACTGACCTGGTACATGTTTCCAAAGACATCCAATAAACAATCTGTGCACTTCTCACCTTGCAGAGAAGGTGGGCGAGGGTGGACAGTGACACAGCATGCTGTGCCACTGCCAGCAGGGTTTTAAATATAACCTGGTTGGTTGTAACAGTGAAGGAGTTTAAGGCAACAGAAGCAAATTCTCACCTTGGCTTATATGTTGTGTTGAGAACAACTCACTTTTCTGAAAATTGTTACTGTAAAAAAAAAGAATGAGAGTTTAAAATGTTTAAAATTGTTTAAAATGTCTAAGAAATTCGAAATATCAAGATAGTCCTTATTAAAGAATACTAACTGATAGTTTTCAATTTACACAAGAGAAACAAATTTTGTTATATTTGGATTAAAAATGGGAAGTGGGGGGGAGCGCCAAGCACTTTTGACAAGAGTTGAAATATTACATGGGGGAGTGTTGATTATGTGGGACTGTTGAATAAAAGCGAAGCAGACAATTTGGTCCCTTGGCCATCATTATGGACAGACAGCCTCCCTGAGCTGATGTCACCCCATGTGTCTCCAGCAATTTCAAAATTAAATTTTTCTGACAAGCCTTCTGCTGAATATATCTTTCATTGACTCTTCCTTTCCCATATAACATGGAAATGATCTCTTTCGACATAGGGTGGGAATTCAGTTCTGAAAGTCCTCAGGCTGTGCTTGTTTATGTCACAGTTACTTCCCAAAACTGCTGTATGGATTCAGGCTGCCTCTAAACCCCTTGTCCCTACCTCCTAGTAACAGGATTGTCTTGTCCTCCAAAAAATGTCTGTGCTGTGTTGTTGTTTACCTCTCCAACCTCATCTTTTTACCACCTGGGGAAGCAATCTCTTGATCTGTGTCATTGACAGGTGACATCTTCCCCTCTCAAGATAGTTTGTCCAAAACCCTAGGTCTCACCAAGCCTAGGGCAGCTAAGATTTGGGGAGAAAAAGCCACAAACCCACGATTTTAAGACATCCTACAGTGATTGCAGTTAAGTTGGTGCAATCTCAGGAATGTGCCAATATTTGATTGGGATCATGTATTACTCTGAGAATGGAGTTTATTAGAGCATCTTGTGACCCTCTAGCAAGTCTTTCCTCGACTTCTTGGGCTTGGCTTCCCCTCNGCTTTCCTGGGGTCCCAGCCAGGGTCTCGATACCACAGGGCAGTTTGAGGGGTTTTCCACATGCCCAGGACTCCAAAACCCCTCTGCTGACCTTGGTGCTGCAGTGGACACCCCAGCCAGCCCCGTGGACAGATGGTGTCTGTGCCTCGTGGGCACATGGCCTTTGTTCTTCGCTTGAGGTTTCATCTGTAGGCTTTGCTCCAGGTGCTCCCAGCCGGAGCTGTGCTCTCTCTGCTCTCCTGCCAGACTTTCCCACAACAACCTGGCCACCGTTCGTGCTGTGGCAGGACCTGGTGGGTGGCTGGGAAAGAAAGCCTGGTTCTCCCCAGGTTAGTGTCAGCAAACACCATCTTTTCTGGTCAGAGTAGCTCATGCAGGCAACTTCAGTAGCCTTGGCATGGTCCTGGTACACACAGAAATCTCACATTGCCATGGTCTTGGTACACACAGAAATCTCACATTCCTACCCTGAAGCTCTGGGCTGTTTTAAAAGGCATTCATGCAAAGCTTTCTGGTCTGTCAACCGCAGTTGGTTATACCAAAAACTATTACCTTTTCCTTTGTCAGGCAGTCCTGATTTCCCTGTGGGTTTGGGGTAAAGACAACAGGATTTCCTTGTCTCCACAGCGCCCCTTGTGCTTGTCCTTGAGTGCTCTAGATGAACTGAGTAGAGTTTTGGTTTTTTCCCACCAGGTAGGGGATCTGTTTTGATTTTATTTCAAAGGCATGTGATGTTAGCCCAATGTAAATAAACTCAGCCTGCTTATTTCCCATGTGATTGGCAAAGGTGGATGCCTCTGCTTTTGAGTAGATTCATGTCCAGGGTCTTTCTGAGGTGTTTTGGATTGCACGGTTGAACTTCCCTGGAATCTCTCCGGAAGCAAAGAGACAGTGATAGGACCTGAGAGAATGGGTGGAGTTTTGTCAGGGGAGGGTTAGCTGGGGAATCAGGGGAAGGTTCTTCCCCCAGAGGGTGCTGGGCACTGCCCCGGCTCCCCAGGGAATGGGCACGGCCCCGAGGCTGCCAGAGCTCCAGGAGAGCTTGGACAGCGCTGCCAGGGATGCACAGGGTGGGATTGTTGGGGGTGTCTGTGCAGGGCCAGGAGCTGGAATGAATGATGTTTTTGAGTCCCTTTCAGTTCTGTGATTCTGTGATTCCTGAGCTTTGCTGTTGCTTTGTGCTGCTCTGAAGAAGTTGCAGTGATGGCCTGATGGTTCTGGCCAGTGAAGCAGTTTGGAGCCAGGTTTGAATGTCTGTCCCTGTGTGCAGGGGGGGTCAGAGCAGGGCCAGGCTCTGCTCCAGGGCCCAGCAATGACACCAGAGGAACAGGCAAGAACTGATGCCCAGGGAGTTCCACCTGAACATGAGGAAGAACTGTCCTGGGCAGTGACCAAGCACTGGACACGCAGCCCAGAGAGGGTGTGGAGTCTCCCTCACTGGGCATATTCCAGAACCATCAGCATGTAGTCCTGTGCCCTGTGCTCTGGCATGGCCCTGCTGGAGAAAGGAGGTGGGACCAGCACCCACTGTGGTCCCTTCCACTCTCAACCATTCTGGGATTCTGTGATTTATATTTTCCTCTTCATGTCACAGTCTGTTAAATACTGATGTCCCTGAAATCTCTATGGGATAATCCCTGACCTCCTGAGCCAGAGATGTCCCACTTTGTTCATCCTGAGTTTAAAATTCTGTACCTCACAGCTGGGATGTCCTACAGGTCTCCTTGTTTGCTGACTCCTCTTCCCCTGTAGTACCAGAGGTCAGAGATAAGGAAAGGGGGTCTCCTTGAAGCAGCTTTCTCCTCTTCCTCTTACAGCTTCTGAGTATTTTGGGACACCTGGCAGAGCCAGCACGTTGTGTTTCCCCTCTGGCTCTTTTAAGATCTCCTGTCCTGGTTGTGGCTTGGGCATCTCTGTCCTTTGCTTTTTATCTTGGGCTGTCCTAAGGGGATGGAGGAAACCAGACTCCTCAGGGCTGACACAGCTCAGCTCTCAGGGAGGGAGTATTCCTTCAGAGCCTTCCCTCTAAGCCCGTGTCTAATTCACCCAAGAGATTGATCCTGTCATCTTCCACAGCTTCTCCAAGCAGAGCCTTCTCGCTGGAGTGCTGAGGGAGCCGGCAGTGCTGGGCTGAGCAGCTCCGCAGCTGCGTTTTGGCATGGAGGGCTGGCCCCCTGCCCTTGGGATCAGTGACATGTGGGAGCTGATGGGATTAGCTGTGGATGGGATCACGCGCTGGTGCAAAGCAGCTGCTCATGCTGGTTGGTGTCCCCCCTGTGTGTGTGCAGCCTGCTGGAGATGGGTTTCTGTGTCTGAAAGGAGGACTAAAGAGGTGTGATGGACCTTCACTCACCCATGCACTGGGCTGTGGGTGCTGGTCCCGGCTTTCCAGGAGACACCTCGCCCTTCACAGTGTCTCCAGAGCTGTGCTGTGCTGGCTGCGGGAGGATACAGAGCAAACTCTCTGCTCAGCCCATTAATAAATCTGTAAAAATATTGAAAATAACGTAATTTTCACAACCTAATGACATATAAAGAAGATTTTTTTTTTAGACTGAGGGTGGGCAGGCCCTGGCACAGGGTGCCCAGAGCAGCTGTGGCTGCCCCTGCGTCCCTGGCAGTGCCCAAGGCCAGGCTGGACAGGGCTTGGAGCAGCCTGGGACAGTGGAAGGTGCCCATGGCAGGAGGTGGGACTGGAAGAGCTTTAACATTCTTTCTAACCCAGACCATTCTGTGATTTTGTGAGGTCATTCAGCTAAATGAGAATGG
>WBMY01001783.1:4886-18530 GCA_013397315.1 Donacobius atricapilla | reverse complement strand
ATAACTGGTTGCAAAACTACTTTCCGGATTCAAACTGGAGTCAAAACAGCACTTAGCTGATCTAGCATGATTAATTTTGTGTAACTTTGGAAGGTAAGTTACTAGACCTAGGCCAAACCTAATCTGTGACAGCACTATAGTGAAAAGTTGCAACTACTAAACATAACCTGCTGCAATAATTTTCCATAAAGAAAGTTGGAAGCTTGGGTGAATATATCATAAGAGGGAAACATAAATAGGTAAAGGAGTAGTTTACACCTACAAATTTGCATATTCAGTATGTACATGTAGATATTTATTTTTGCTAAAAATTTCCATATGTCTATTTTTTATTTACAACTGTCACCATCTTTTTTGTTACATTTCAGATACTAATTATCTTAATGCAAAATTGAACAACTTAATGGGCTGGTGACATTTAATGAAATCACTTTAATTGTGACTCACTATGTCTCTTGCAGACATTGAAGACTGTATAAAAACAGTAATGTTTTTCAGAAAATAATGATGCAAATTCTTACATCTAGACCATTTTCAAGACCTCTGAAAAATATTTTTCTGCATCTTTTGGAAAAAAACCAATGAAACAAAGAATTTTGTTGATGGAGATAAGAAAGGTGAAGTGAAACCTCCAAGAATAGATAGAAGCCTTCCAGTTTATAAGTCAGCTTATCTCAACCTGCTTCAAATCACAGGAAAAAAATCCATCCACTTTGATTTTTCTTCCAAATCATTGCCTTTCCACCCTTTATTATTGGGAGAAAAGCATGGAAATACTCTGTTAATTAAACAATATTAAGATAGTGTTAGCAATTTATTGATCCATGAGCTGGTGATTATTTATTCAGCAGGGTACAAATTATATTTACTATTCAAATAAGAATGGATTGTATTTAATTTTCAGCTTCTTATTTCTTTCTAGCACTGAGCAGTCCAGTTAGATATGTAAGGGCATGGAGGCAGGTAGAGAGAAACAATTAGTATCTATTGATGACTGGAATGTTGTTGATAGACAATCTTTGATGGTACGCAACACAGATAATTTGTGCCCATAAGAAAAAAAGAAGTTGAAAACCTGGAGAAAAAAAAAGAAATTGCTGGAGATGGAAAATCACATATTTAAGGAAAGTTGCTCAGAGTGTAGTCATGTTCTTTTAATTTCATTTAAGGGGGTTTTTATAGGATAAATTTATATGTGATTATTTGACAAAATTAGGTGTGGGTTTTTTCATATGTTTTTTCTAAGAATTGTAACAGTATATTTAAGGAAAAATGTGTTGAGGTTTCAATGATAGTCTAAGAAACTATTCCTTTTCACATTTAGATTCTTTTGTCACATAATGTGAACAATTAGAATCGAACTGATACATCCTTTAACCATTGAAAATGGCTCTCATGGATTTTTTAATGTAACATGGAAAATAAGAAAGGTAAGTTTCTAAGAGTATCCTTGAACAAGACGAATGTTAAAAAATTCAGTGGTCATATTTGTATAAATATGTCTGAAACACTCCATTGGTTTTGGATGTGTCAGTCCTGAAATTAAGCTAATACTTCTTAAACATCTTCCAGCTCAATTCTAATTCCTGCCTCTAAGCTCTCACACTATTGAAGGTATTGACTTCAAACAGAGAACAAAATGTCCGTCTAGTGCCCTGTAGCAGTGTGGATTTTTTATGTTTATTTGATATGTTAGAATGGTTTGTTCTAGTCACCCCCCTTGGTTTCCTATGTATAGTTGTTCCCTGCTCTGTCTCCTGTCACTCAATGTATCCTTCCCCAGCTTCCATAGAAATTGGATGTGTCCTTTCCCTGTCCCCTCCCTCGGTGAGCTGTCCGTCATTCAGGAACCCAACCTAGCTTCTAGAAAGCTCTGGGAGAGATGGCGGGGGATTGGGTGCAAAGGAACACTGTTCCCTCCTTTAACCTGAGGTTGGCTCCCAAGGGTGTCATTTATGTACTGGGTCACTCCTTGGAGGGTCCCCATTGGGTTTTCCCTTGTTCACTCCCCTTTCCCCTCCCCGGTTCAAAAGTCAGTGTTCGAGCCGGGTTTGGGGCTGGGCTGGGCTGTAGCCTCAGGTGAGAAGGCCCCACGCACGGCCTTCCAATAAATCTTGTTGGCTCCCCCAACCCAGACTCCTTTCCTCCTTACCGACGTCGCAAAAATACAACCTGTGCCAGGAAGAGTGGGTCGACAGATCTCAGGACCCACAAGATCGGCTCTAGTTATCTGTAGCTGGAGCTGTGCCTGACACGCTGCCCCGGTGCCAGAGCTAGCCCGGGTGAGCAGAGAGACACTCTCTGAAGGCACCGCGACAGTGCCCTGTACTATTAAAAATGCATTTCTTCCTAAAATAGGACATTTAATACCACATAAAGAAATGGGCAGAAGTGTTTGGTCTTGTGACACTGAATTTGTTCTCTGACTTGAGGATTCTCTCTGGCTTTTTTTCTGAATGGTCTGCTATGAACCCTAAAGCTGGTCGATGTTCATCTTTGCACAGAAGAGATGCCTCACATGTCAGTTCAGTCTATGAACCTGGACTTTCAGCATCAAAGAACAAAATTTCCCTTTTCTTCTGAGGTTCTTTTATAAGAGAAGAGATGGCAGTTGACTGATATTTTATGTTTACAATTTATTTATATGTCAACTGAATGCATAAACGTTTTTCACTTTAGCTCTAAGAAAATGTGTTTGAAAGCAACTAGGCCAAATGTAAGAAGGGAAGGCGTAATGAGTCTGTAATTTCTTTTGAAACATTAAAGCAATCAAGAAGTAGTCCCACCTTTTTGCTGGGGAGAGTGCTGTAGAGTATTCCATTAAAAGGCTTTTTTTCACATGGCATGATCATTAAGTACTCAACTTTACTATGTGAACCAAGGTTTTTTTAATGTTTTTGCAGGTTTATATGAGTGTATGCTATCTAAAAAGAGTAGGTCTGGCAAAGTACTGATTAATAGCAAGACAAGGAATTCATATGATATTTGACTCACAAATTTAACTCTCCAATATTGAGCAGTGATGGTGATCACTGCATAGAATCTAAATTTTTATTCATTCTTTAATTTTACATTGTCCAATGTAAAAAAAATTAAATTAAGATTTCCTCTGTTATGTCTAGACTATTTTGCTGAACAGAAACTTCCTTGCATCTAATCACAGTTGAAAATTTATAGTCCTGTAAATTCTTGGTCCTGTAAAGCATTCAGTACCAAGTAATGTTGTCAGTACCAAATACCAAGTAATGTCTCTTAGACATGATAGTTTGTTTCCAAAATCTTGCATGTCATCATAAATTACTCCAACAAAATTATTCAATATTCTCTAATGGTACAATAAGAAAAATGTGATTGGGAAAACAGAATTTTATTTTATTGAAAATATAAGGTACATCCCGAGCATGAGGTGTTTTATTTCTCAGATATCAACTGTACATTTGCTGAATGAATAAGATGGAAATGTTCATGATACAGTTATCCTTATGAAATCTTTCTTATAGAAAGTATTGTTTCATGTGCAACAAAGAGATGAAGGACTGGGATTTTTGTTTTGTTTAGATTCTGGAAACATACTGAAGTGCTGGTACTAAAAACATATAAAACTCTTTGCATTAAAAAGGCTTTTTAACATCATACTGTCGTTCATCTAAATCTTCATCAAAGAATTAATGCAACTTTGCTGTCAAGAATAGAATCAGGAAGACTTCTCTGCAGCTGAGGTTAAGCAAAGGTTGCGATATTACAAATTAGAACTAAATAGGAGACTGATACTGAGAAACGGGAATCTTATTAGCTATACTAATATTGAATCAAGTCTCTGAGACAAAGGATCCCCAAAGGTGAGATAACTGGAGTTTAAATAAATGGCTGTATTACTATTAATGCATCCATTCGTGAAAGCAGGTTTCTAACACATACAAAAACGGAGCTCTCTGGGAGATTAAACAAAGTCTATATAGGTAAGTGTATAGGAAAGCTGAGATGTATTTGGTTATAGCTACTTTTATAAAATGACCTGACAGAAATATATTTCTTCATGAAAAAAAATCATATTAAAAGAAGATTGCTAAAGTTTCAAAGTCAAATGCTGAGAAGCTAGGAAAAGCATGAAAATAGTGTCACATTAGTACACTTACACAATGGAGCAGTTTCTTGTTATGTTAAATACTGCTGTTGGACCCATGACTTTTTCTGTGCAAATGGTGTGTGATGGCCAGCTTTTTGTCCACAAGTGTGATGTAAAACTACATGTTCTCCAGATTCTACTTTGTAAACACAGTTTTTGCCTCTCTCTTTTCTATTGTACTAATTATTACATTAACAGAAAACTTCACATGTATGTTTGTGCACTTTGGCTTATATTTCTTCTGAAAGATTTTTCTATTTATAAATGAGGAGCAGAGAAGCAGAGACGTTAAGAAAAATGCTATTTTCACATTTTAGAACATTGGAAGGGAGTGAAAGGGTTGTTGGTTTTGTCTGTTGGTTGGTTGTTTTCTTTTTCCTTCCTTTAGTATTGTCATCTTCAGTACTACCCAGAACTCCAAGTATTTAACACACAGTTCCCAGTGACGTCACTTGCAGTTCTTGCAGCTCTGAAAATTTTTGAGGAATGGCATTGTGATTTGTTTACTTGTTCTGGATTCCAAAAGAAAGCGCCTAGGTACTCACAGAATAAGGGTACACATGTGTTTCCTGGACTACTTTTTTTCCCCCTATTTTTGTTTTTTCAGCACCTCAGTGTTTATTTTTCAAAGAACTTTCTCCAGTTTTATCCTCTCTGCCCGTTTCCACTGTGGACTGTTTCCAAAGCTGATTAATGGATCTAAGTTTGCCCTTTGGGACATTTTCAGCTCTTTTCTAAATTCTTTTTTCATCATCCATTAAGTGTGGCTTCTAATGCCCTTTTTGTTCACATACCTTATGTATTCCATAGCAACTTCTATCTCAATCAATATAATAAATATCTGTTTTCAAAACAGTAAGATGAGATGGTTGCCTCAAGTACACCTCAAACATTTGACCTTCAACATTTGGCTTTAAGTTAATGCTTGTGACTATTGTTACCTTTGTTGGTGCCACTACTAAGTCCCATTCCACAAACATTTCTTTCTGCCCCTTCATTTTTCAGGCTTTGCTGGTTGGTTAAATTGCATAATCAGTTAAGACAATCAGCCCTTGGGCACAGAGAAATACATAGGTGTAAAGCTGAACCCACCTGAGCAGTATCTTAGCAGGTACTTTATCCCACTCACTGCTCACAAACATGCTGATTACAAAGGGCCACTTTAAATCCCTCTCAAGTTCCTTTTTTCAGCCACACTTCTCCAAAGAAAGGAATACAAATTTCACTGGGTGAGAGAAAGAAAAGAACATGAAGTTGTAGGATTCATTTCCCCCCAGTGAGAGAGTCCTGTACTCTTGGAGCCTGCCTGGGGCAGAAATATTATCCTCTTTTCTCACTCCTTTAAAATAACTTGCTGATCCTTTGCTCATATTTGTGTGAAGCTTTAATGCACTGTTTGGCTTGAATGCGTGTACTGGGTCTGTCTCAGTTGAAGATGTAAAATTAGCTTTCTTCATGGTAACTTATGTAGTGCTGTGCTTTGCATTTGTGGCCTAAGCAATGTTGGTAGTATACCAGTATTTGGATACTGGATACTGGAGAATTAATGTCAAGGCTTTCTTTTCTCTGTTAAGCCCAGACAGAAGTGGCTGAGATAGGCATGGTCAGGACAGCTTACACAAGCTGACCAAAGGGGCATTCCATTACATTTTGCATTGTACCCAAGCAATGAAGGTGAAGAAAGTCAGCTATTGGTGGTTGTGGTGTTGTCTTCCTATTTTGTGTGCCAAGGTGCTGCTCTCCTGAAAGTGGGTGAACATCTGCCTGTCAGTGGAAAGGAGTGAATTAATCTCTCTATTTGGCTCTACTTGAATGTATGGTTTTTATCCTCCTTATCAAACTGTCATTATTTTGTCTGATGGGTATTTTTGTTTTCTTTATATTTGTCCCCCCCATCCCCTGGGGGAGGGGGACATGAGTGAAAGGAAGGATGACTGGCTACCCTCTGGACTCAATCCACTGCAATATTTAAGGTAGAATTTTGGTAAAATTTAGGCATCATCATAATTTTTGATATTGCTTTGGAGATGAAGTCTTTAATTAGAGTGTCAGCTTCTCACTTTTTGTTATTTAGGTAGAAAATCTAATCAGTGTACGTTAGATCTCTGTATTTGATTCAAAATAACATCTGTAAATTGAAAACTTTATTTCTGAGTTTCAAGTTGCCTGAAGTGAATCTTGCCATGGCCACAGGTTGAAGACCAACAATTCTCACCACATTTGTGAACTTTTTGTCGGATGAAGAGAGTGAAATTTAGAATGAGATTGTATGAGGCATAAATATAAAATCTCAACAAGTGGGAGGGAGAAAGCGTTTCACTGGAGAGAAAAATAATTCATGTACGCTTGAAGCAAAAGGTGATATGCGTCTGCGAGCATGTATATTTTAACAGAGGCTTTGCCTTTGCAGGCTGTGTAGGCAATCTCTCTTCAAATCCCTGTGGAACTGTTCAATCGCAAAACCAACCTTATTACCATATGGTCTCAACTTATTTGACCTAGATAGTCTAAATAACTGAATACTTTAGGAGATTTAAAATAGTTTCATTTTATAGTATTGTTGTCTTAACCAAGGGTACTTATGTCTCAAGAGGTCAAGCTTTGCTCTGAATGGCAGTGTCAAAATATTTCTCCCAATAATGCATATTATTGAAACATGACTATCAGTATGTCATATAGACTTTCTCTAGTAATTTAATACTGTCAATGCTGTGATTCAAGTAAAATGACTAATTCAAATTGACAATATTCAGCTTTACTTATCATAATTTAAAACATGCATTCATAAACTCTTCCTGCAAGCGTTCATTTATTTCTTTAGGCATGCTTTATCAAAAGATCTGTGACACTTGCATGAATTTTAATCTTACTATTTCTGAGCATTACAAACCCTCACAATATGTTGTTTAGTTGGTGTGGGATGCTCAGATTCTATGTGGTACATGGTGTGGTCTTATACCTTGGCTGGCCTTATGCGACCTGTAACAAAAATTGCATTGTCATTTTACTCATTAGGACTACCAGAAAAAATTTTGCATGCAAATTGTGCAGTGTCTCCTAGGTCTACTTAAAACAGATATTTTTTCATGGGATTGCAGAGCTTTGTTCTTGGATATTTTGCTCTAGTTTGGTGTGAGAGTGAGAAGACATGCAGGGCTAATAGATTTGCTATATTGGGCTTTTTATCCTTGTTTAGTTTGTTTAGTTTTGTTTTTCTTTGCTTCTCCACTTCCCTTACAATTTCCTCAGAGCAGAAGCAGGGAATTAGCTTATCTTTTCACAGTTTACCAGTGTAGTTTACAGGTGACTAGAATATGCTAATGAATAGGGATAATTTTATCTTTCCAACTCTCACATGCCCATTAATCTGCTACTGCAGACATACAAGACACATCAAACTACAAATTTTGCTCTCTTTGTGTGTGGTAGTACAGAGCTACTGACTTTGCATTTTATATTTTATTAAATAATTGTCTTTGGATGGAAGGAAATATTTGTCTTCAAATACCTGATTGCTGCATGCATTGTCTTCTATAGTTCACCTGTCATTCTGATATCAACATTCATAACTTTGTCAGCGAATTACTACTATAGATATTGTAGTATTATGGTAGGAAAACTATTTGCATCTTGCCCTAGTTTTAGTGTAAAAACAGTTGAGGAAAAACCTAAAAATAGGTTTCAATATTTCTCTCTTTCTCTATAAAAACAACTTCACTTACCTAAAGTGGTTTACTGTAAATATATTTTCCATGTAACTGCACATATATGAGAGAAATGTTAGCTCAGACAAAATTTGTATATTTAATTATGAATCAGATATAGGAAGATAATTTTGTTTCCATATGCAGTCTATTACCAAATAAATCCAAAAATACATACAAAAACTTTGACATACATTGCTACAGGTTTTTTAAGGTATTCTAGGAATTTATGTTCCAAGTGTAGTTGAAAACAGTCCAGTCATACATTTACATTGGGAAATTACAGTGACATGAAGGTTATAGGTGATTCAAAATTGCATAGTCTGAAATTGTTCCTTTTTCAAATGAAGTATGACTCAGCTTTCAAGTCCAGTAATTTATTACAAGACTGGCTGAAACCACAGGTCAGATCTAAAATGGGCACAGAAAAGCTAGGTTGGCATTTTCACTGGTGCATGGAAAATGTACCCAGGATGAACTCAGCATCAACAATTCTAATTGTTGCCAAAATTATCTCAGTCACTTTTCTGAGATTGTCAAAGATGCAGAAAACATGGTATATTTGTTAAAAATGAAGGTTGTTTCACTGGGGATAAGCATAAATGAGACTGGATTTATGTGTAAAGCAGCTGTAGCTGAGGAATGCCATTAGAGTGGACCTGGGTCTAAATGGATTATGCCAATTTTTCTATTTGTTAGCTATATTAAGTGATCAATATATGAAAAATACACAACAAAATGACTTCTGCATCTCTTCTGTGAAATCTTCTGTTATCTTCCTTTACTGCCTTTGACTTAATCCCAATATTTCTTGGCAGCAGTGGGCATATTCCAGGATGAAATGCTGGATGATCTACTTGTATTCCCTGGATTATGACTATAGATAAGATTTCATTCAGAAATGAAATGAACTGACAGAATTCAGGTAAAGAGTTTTAGCAGAAGTTCTGTCTGCTTTCTTGCACTGTAAAACTTTTTGATCTTGTGTTTTGTTTCTGGAACAATTTTGCTCACATTTTCTTCTCTTTTTTGAAGAACTGTGCAACAAGAAGTTCGTAGAATTTAAGATCACTGTTTTGATTGGACAAAGTCATTAGTACCTACATGTTGCTGAATCAAGAAATGTAAGTTGCAGTCTGCTATCAAGTTATTTACAAGATGCTTTAAAATCAAAAGCTAAACCATACAAAATGCTCTGCATCTGTTAAGTTGTTTGAGCTATTTCTGTGGCTGGCACCCATTAGAATATAATTCTGTGCCCATTTTAAGTTGAGAGGATGTTAGAATTTAATTGCAGTCTTGAGCATCTGCCAGGCATTAAGTTCTTTAGTGGCCAACATTCTTACTGAGCTTTGAAACACAGTCTTTGAGTTCACTAATGATTTGATATCATTTGATTACAGAAGCCTGAAAATAAAAATATTTGCAAACATTGAAGTTTGTTTTTATGTTAACAAAGCATTGTAAGTAAAATATGGACAAATAGGCATCAAGGCAAAAAGATCTCCCTGCTTAATTTTAAATTCTCTTTTTCTTTCATATATCAATAGCAAATGGATTTCTGTAGGTTACGTGTGTGGGTATATATCTTGCATATTTTTCATTAGTTAATTAATGAATAATTCTAGTGGGGGAGACACCATATGGAAAATCAGTTGATACATTTTTGTCTTTAAATGATACTAACATGATACATTTCCTGGTGTCATAGAAGACATGATATCCCAGATGGAGCTGAACAAAATTTATATTGAAAGCTCAGCTACTGACACTGTTAGAAGAACATGTATCAAATCTCCATTTGATAGACAGTTTGCTCACTTCAGTGAAGAAACTTCCAGACAGCAAAAATCTTTAACAGTATATGTCACAGAGTTCTCATGGACTGATTTTGGACTATACGCAGAAACATACTCTGTACAGTTCTCCTGTAAACAGCAGTCAAAAAGAAAAAAAAATTAAATGTGAAATGACTCATGTGATAGGACAAACACAAGATGTTGCTTGTTTTGTTTTTCATTTTGGGCCATGACAGAGTACCCCAAAGGTCAGGGAATATATCTAGTGTTTTCAGAAAAATGGAAACTAATCTTTCAAAAAGTCAATTCTAATTCTGCACGATGTAATTAAGTTGTAGCAACTTAAAGGTAATTCATTGCCTACTTTAAGGGCAAAATATATTTTATCATAAAGTATTAATTATCTGCACAAATTAATGAAACTACTGTGCTTAGATATTCTGGTGACAATTTAACAATTTCTAAATAATTTAAAAACATATTTTTTAAGAGAAGTGTGAAAACTGTGGCTTCTCTTTCACTTTCAGGTTGCCTTGCATTACACCTCTCTCTTACTGTGGTTCATAAAATCACAGAATTATTGAAAGGCTTGTGTTGAAAAGGACATCAAAGATCATCTAGGTCCAAACCCCCCCTTCCATGGGCAGGAGGCTTCTACTATGTTAGGTTGTGCCCTCTCTGACCTGGCCTTGAAGACTTGGGGCTGTCACAGCCTCTCTGGGCAATGTTACATGCCTCACCATTCTCATAGTAAAGATTTTCACTCTAATATCTAATCTAAATATCTCATCTTCCAGTTTACAATAATTGTTTTTTGTCTTATCATTATCTGCCCATTTAAAAAGTAGTTTTCTCTCTCTTTTATAATCCTGCCTGAAGGCCAGAATGGGATCACCCTGTTGGAAACCAGACAAGAATCTCTCAGGACCCCATACACACAGGCTTAGAGGCAGAAAAGAATGTAGGGGCTGGTTTGAAACACTTGGAGAAACTGAGATAAATAAAGTCACACAAACATGAAGTGGGAATGTAAGTTTTAGTTTTAGGTAAGCAGAAATATGCTCTAAGTGTCTTAAGCAAATAAAGAGCCTGTACTAGTTAGTAAGAAAAGCCCTAAAGCCTCACTTCAAATTCAGTAGCATTACCTTTTACAAAGTTAACTAAGTCCTAGACATAATGAAAACATAATGCTAGCACAGCTAGCATTTCTAGATAGAACAGATGGAATTATATATGTAGAATTTGTGTAAGAAATTATGACCACTTTCATACATCAGTGTTAGGCCAGGATAGTTCCAAGAAGACAGTAGTAGAATCGTACTTGTAGCTGATTGGGTAAAAAAAGAATAAAAATGCATTGCTTTGAGAATGCTAGAGATCATGGAGGATGCTGCTGCTACTGCTGCTGGAGAGGCTGCTGCTTCTGCTTGGGATATGAGGACTCTATGTTAGAAAGCTTTTGCATGATGGTACGGACTGTAACACTCCGCCTTCATGAGACTGATCCAGCCCNTCTAATATCTAATCTAAATATCTCATCTTCCAGTTTACAATAATTGTTTTTTGTCTTATCATTATCTGCCCATTTAAAAAGTAGTTTTCTCTCTCTTTTATAATCCTGCCTGAAGGCCAGAATGGGATCACCCTGTTGGAAACCAGACAAGAATCTCTCAGGACCCCATACACACAGGCTTAGAGGCAGAAAAGAATGTAGGGGCTGGTTTGAAACACTTGGAGAAACTGAGATAAATAAAGTCACACAAACATGAAGTGGGAATGTAAGTTTTAGTTTTAGGTAAGCAGAAATATGCTCTAAGTGTCTTAAGCAAATAAAGAGCCTGTACTAGTTAGTAAGAAAAGCCCTAAAGCCTCACTTCAAATTCAGTAGCATTACCTTTTACAAAGTTAACTAAGTCCTAGACATAATGAAAACATAATGCTAGCACAGCTAGCATTTCTAGATAGAACAGATGGAATTATATATGTAGAATTTGTGTAAGAAATTATGACCACTTTCATACATCAGTGTTAGGCCAGGATAGTTCCAAGAAGACAGTAGTAGAATCGTACTTGTAGCTGATTGGGTAAAAAAAGAATAAAAATGCATTGCTTTGAGAATGCTAGAGATCATGGAGGATGCTGCTGCTACTGCTGCTGGAGAGGCTGCTGCTTCTGCTTGGGATATGAGGACTCTATGTTAGAAAGCTTTTGCATGATGGTACGGACTGTAACACTCCGCCTTCATGAGACTGATCCAGCCCTGCAATAAATGACTTTTACAACAACCCAGCCTCTTCTTCTATGAAGACCCTAGCAGCTTGACAATTCCCCAAAACCTTCTCTTGCCAGGCTGAAAAATCTCAACTCTCTCAGCCTCCCATCATAGATGTATTCCACCCCTCTCACCAACTTCCTGGCCTTCTACAAGACGTGCTTTAACAGTTTCACATTTTGATTATGCTGGACAAAAACAGAGCTGAGCACAATACTCCAGGGGGAGTCTTATAAAGGCTGAGCAGTGGGGCAGAATCCCCTCCCTCAAATGCTGCCCATGGTGCCTTGGATGTAGCCCAGGACACACTTGGTTTTCCAGGCTGGGACTGCTCATGGCTGGCTCATGTCCAGCTTTTCACCCACAAGAAACCCCTAAGTCTGTCTCAGTAGGGCTGTTTTAAATGTTTTCTTCTCCCACTCTGTACTCATTTCTGGGATTGCCATGATGCAATTGCATGATCTGGCTCTTGGATTTGTTGAACTTCATGAGATTCACAACCTGCTCTCAAGCCTACCCAGATGCTCTCTGGTTGGCATCCTTCCCCGCTATGTTATCTGCTTCCAAACCTTACATTTTCTGTGGAATTCAGGAATTTGCCCATGGAAGCACATTATGAATAAAACCAAAAATTTCTCAAGGAGTTGACTATCCGAATTTTCTGCTTCTATGCTCTAATAACCCAAAGTATTTCAAGTGACAAACTAAGAAATAGACAGAAACACCTGTACTGTTCAGGCAAAAATTCCTGCCATCTTGCTCTTACTGTGCTGTAATTAGCATAAACTCTTGCCGTGTTATGTATAATATATAAAATAGAAAATTCTACCTGGAAATAAAATTAATGACAGCATGGCCCCCTTTTATCCAAGGAAAAAGTCATAGTACATTCTTACTCCAGCTAATGATTTTGGGGGAGATACCACAGAGTCCTATTTTTCCTCTTAGAAATTGGAAAATCTTTTAACTATTGTAACAAACTTCTTCAGTCAAATGTTTTCCAGTTACTGCAAAAGTTTTAAGTACTCTTCTTGAGGAATCTTTATGTGTTTACAGCAGAAACCAAAATAGAAGAATAGAGTGCAGAAACCAAAAGAAAGCTGGCTGAATCGCTGAGACTCATTTCAACATTACATGGAAATCACAAGTGGGGGAATGCCAAGTTATCTTTCTATTTTCCTTTTTTCTACTACATCCTAGGATGTCCTGGCCATTCTCCTCTCAAATTACTTTCTATAGAATATGCAAATTTGTGGTTGTGTTTGTATTTCTAGTTCTTACTGAGCTTCTTCTGACTGGTTCATACCCATCCTGAAGTGTAATGCCAAAATCAAGATGTATGTACCAAATGAGCCCTCACTATCCTCACTTGCCATAGAACTCAAACAGTATTTCACGTTTCATGCATATTTTTGAATGCATGAATATGAATTCATATGAAATTACTATAATTCATACAAATATGAATTTATATGAAAATTATTGTCCTGGTTTAGGGCAAATTTGGGAGGAAACTTCCAAATGGGGCTCCTCTGGAAAAGCAAATCTAAATGGCCTCTCTTCCACAACTGGTCTGGAAAAAAACTTCCTTGGAGAAAAGTGGAAAAAGCTATTTATTTAACAAACAAAATGCCCACAAGCACACAGAATGAATAATATGAAACAATAAAACCTTTTGTTCTGAAGTGAGATGGCAAATTGAGAAAAGTCCTGCCTGTGGGTGCAGTTCATCTCTCTCAGTCT
>WBMY01001778.1:0-44803 GCA_013397315.1 Donacobius atricapilla | reverse complement strand
CCTGTCTTTCAAACCAGGACATTGGTACAGACGATGAATATTGTACAAATTGATAAGTAGTTTGTTCTAGTCAGTGTTTTTTATATAAATGCAAAGTATGTTGTTGGCTTTGGACGGAGTAGGTTTTGTGTGCTTCTATACCTCTATAATATTGCTTTTCCTGTTTTCAGGTCTTTTTGTCCAGGATTTTCAAAGACCTTTATACAGAGTTAAGTATTTGTCACAATTAAATTTCAAGCAGTTTCAGCAATTTTCTTAGTGTTCTGTGGAAACTTCAGTCTTAAACCCAGTTAGATGGATCCAACCAAATTTAATTGGTTGTGTCTTTAAGATACACCTGAGCAATCTTTCCCAAAATGCTGTGCTAGTCCTATCACACCACAACCAATTGTAGGGATGCAGCTTGTTACATCTCCAGCTCCTGGCAGCTGAATGAGGGTGACAGCAGGCATTTGACACTTCTTTCTGATAATGGTCTATACATCCTAGAGAAAGAGCCTGAAAAAGTGCCCAAGCTTTGGATAGTATTCTACACGGTGGCGTATTTTACATGATTGGAAAAAGATGAGAGGAAGAAGAAAGAAACTCTGTAAATGATAGTTACTAAAAATACATAGCAGAGCTAACAGGGGCATGCCTTAAGGGCTATATTTTTTATCATTATTGTAAATTGATTTTCTGCTACATTAGAGCTGCTTTCCTTATCACAATAAGATAAAATCATAAATGGGAACAAACTTAGTAATAACAATGGATTTTATCAAAGTCTAGGAGATGCTTTTAGAACTGAGTGCTGATTCCTTAATATTGACTATTCATAAATTCATAGAATCATTTAGGTTGGAAAAGATCATTAAGATCATTGAATCCAACTGTAAGCTTAACACTGCCAAGTCCATCACTAAACCAGGTCAGTGAATTACATAGCTACACTTCATTTAAATACCTCCAGGTCTGGTGAGTCCACCACTTTCCTCAGCAGCTTATTCCAATGCCCAGTAACCTTTTCTGTGAAGACATTTTTCTAATATCCAATCTAAAGCCCCAGGGCAAACTATCACTTGTTACTTGGATGAAGAGGCCGACTCTCACCTCACTACAACCTCCTTTTAGGTAGTCATAGAGAGCAAGAAGTCTCCCCTCAGCCTCCTTTTATTCAGGCTAAACACCCTCAGCTCCCTCATCACTCCATGCAGCTCTTGTGCTGCAGGCCCTTCACCAGCCTCATTGAACTTCTCTGGAAAAACTCCAGCATCTCAATGTCTTTCTTGTGGTGAAGGGCCCAAAGCTGATCACAGGATTTGACGTGCATTGCTGAGTACAGGGAAATGGTCACTGCCCTAAGTCCTGCTGGCCACACTATTGCTGAAAAAGCCAAGATGCTACTGGCCTTCTTGGCAACCAGGGCACAGAAAATGCATAGGTAAGTTTAAAGGAAGCGAGAATAAACCTAGTTTTATTTAGCACTGATGAAAACTCTTGCACCATTAGTGCAAAACAAATTGAAGATTCAAGAAGGTAAGAGAACTCATGAAGATTTAAGAGAACGGATGACCGGAAGCATCATGGATTCCAGTGAAAACAATCTGTATCAGGATATTAAATAGCTCCCATTTTCTTTATTGCACTGATAAAATCCTAGTATTTTCTTCCTGTTTTAGCTTTTAACTTCTACATATCTTTGTGCATTCTTCTTTTTCAACAAGAAGATTTAGGAACCTGGCACTTGGTTCATAAAGCGTCTGTAAGTACCTTACACAGGACATGTAATGGTACTACTCTAGTCTATTACCCTATTTACCTAACCATAGTATCAAAGCATCCATCACACAAATCGAGTAATCTTGATCTGCGACAAGAAAGTACCAAGGGGAAAAAAAAGTATAGGAAAGTTTTGCTCAAGATAATGTATAGTGACAAGAACACGAAATTAGTGCTTCTACCTCTTTCCCTCCATACTCCAAAATAAAAAAAATAACAACTCTGCTAAAGATAAACAGAAAAAGAGAATTGGATTTGTTTGGGAACAACTTATAATGCCTTATGTTGTTACACCTGTTCTTTGGCTAGAGAAATTGTCTCTTATGTTTTCATGGAAGGGTAGATATATAAAAAAATAATTATGCTGGGATCAGCATCTTCTCAGGTTAACAATCAACTGCTGATTATCTGCTGATTCTTGCAAAACAGAAAATCTGTTCTTATACAAACACTAATTATGGAATATCTGCAGAATCATTCCAAAGCAGTTTAATTATACACAGTTTTTATACCCTGCTTAATTGCATTTTACACTGAAGAAAGATCCAGACCAGTCCTCTTACTGATCTGGATCTTTCTTCGGTGTAAAACGCAATTTTACACATACACTCTTTTTGCATCTTTACTTTGCTTTTGCCATCATGGAAGACAATTTTTTGAGTGGTTCCCCAACCTCTATGAATTGCCATATTGGGATGAGCCTCCTCTACGACATCAGACAGATTGCATCTGTTACATCCAATAAAAGTGGTGTGTGGTGGTTATTGATGGGGCCTCAACCATCCCAGTTTTATTAAGACCACTTTTACGCCTAGGTTACGAGTTAACAGTGCCATTATCTTTCCCCAGAATCCCTTGGCAGTTAGTACTGCCAGCAGCAGTTGAAATTACAGAGGGATTAATCTCTGGCTCCATCCCCAAAAGCTTTTCTCTGGAGGTACAGAATGGTATGTTGAACTGTGTTAAGCAGCGAAAGATTTAACGAAAAAAAAAGCCCCCAGTGTCTGTCCGTGTCTGTCCCTTTCCAAACCTGTCAATAGCATTTTCTGTCTGTTCAGCCTGTTGGGCTGCCACAATACACACAGGGCCTTGGGTGGTTTTGTTGCTGTAGTTGTTTTTAAAAGCCCAACCCTGCAGAAAGTTGGTTGGTGCAGTCGATTTCAGAGGAAAATGAGGAGCAAAAGAAGGAAGGAATTACCAATCTCTCTAGAGTCTCGTTCATTGCAAATCATTCTTTCAGCTGTGGGAGAGGGTCTGGCACAGTGATCTGAGCAGGGGGAGACAGATCCCGTGGATGAGGACAAAGAGCAACACTGGGCACAAAAGGGTGAGGGAGAGGAGAGGGGGCACAGTGACTTGGCAGGTCACTCCGGTGGCACCCTGCTCTGCCTGATAAGTGTGGGTTTTACAGCGGGGACGCTGCTGTGGACACACCTCTGTGCACAATGCAGAAGCACTGGGGTTTGGGAAAGGAATGATAAGGAGCACAATGAATAACTAACAAAGCTCATTTGATGAATGCAGTCATTTGCATTACAGTGCCAAATAGCTTTGCTCCTGGTTGGCTGAGTGTCATACCCAGCAACAAATATTAACGTTGTTTCAATGACATGTAAGGGTGGCAGTAGACTGTATGGGGGGAAAGGTTGTTAGGAACTTCGAAATTTTGCAGAAGAAAAGAAAGCCTAAAGAATAGTGAGCTGCCCATCTCTTGCTTTTATTTTCTTTAGGGAAGTTAATGGCAAGATTGCTGAAATAGACTTCTTTGAGTTTCAAAGGGTGTATACAAGTAAATGAAAAATACAAGACAGAACCGACATCACAGTATATATCATTCCTTCCTCTTTACATTTTGTGACTTCTTTCAAATGCTAAATGGAGGGCATGGTAACTGATGGCTTCTCTGCATAGGTAATGCCTGTAGGTGCAGCATCTACACATCAACAGACCAATCTTTCTAACATTCTTGAGGATGCAGTATAAATTAAAGTTAGCCCAAATCAGAGATTTTCTTGCGTCTATTTTTTGTCTTGATTTCACTGTCATTCACACTCATAATGGTTTCCAGTGAAATATAAAAGAATACACATTGTGCTATGTTTTGTTCTTCAGGCTTCATTCCCCAGGAAAACAAAACAAAACAAAACATTACTTCTAACGTCAGAGAGAGATCATACAGGTAAAGCATATTTCATTCTTTTACCTACCACAAGTGAGGAATGTAAAAATCCATGATCCACAGACAAATGCAGGTTTCACCTTCCACTGAAGTTATGATCTACCACCAGATCTCTGATCTGTAGATCATCTGTAGACCATACTTTTGCAATGGAAAAAAACACAGAATATACAAGACTTGTAGCATATATATGAATGTTAGCTCTATTTACGATGCATGGTTTTGACCTTCAGACACAGAGGACAAGAACACCCTGAAATAATAAATAACTTTTGCCTTCTTTAGTGTCCTTTTCCCTTCCTAGCATTTATTTCCTTGGTCATTTTCCTTGGACATTAGGTTTCCTGAACTCATGCGTATGGCACTTTTTATGTGTCTGTGGTTCATATATGTTTATATGCTCCGTATTTCCACTAGCTGATAATAGCTGATGGCAGTACAAAATATTATGTGGTAAGTGTCAGAAGGTGGAAGGGTGGTAAGTATTAGTAAAGAGCTTGTGTAGCTGTTGTAAGAGGTCCTTAATTTCTTATTCTGCTGGAGGTACTTTGTTGCTGGAATATTTCTGAAAAATTACAAATGGAAGTTGAGTGACAAGAGAATGACATTTGAAGAGAGTTATGAAGTGCGAAGAGCCTTAGACCTAATTTTGGGAGTTTTATCATTCCTAAGAAAGCTGGTGATTGCAGACAATTCCTGGCAGCAAGTAAGACATATTTGCACAGTGTGATGAAATGGCCAAAATTCGCATTAACAAGCACCTCATCAGATTGTGGGGAACCTTCAGCAATAACCAATCCTTCACAGATTTCAGGATCAATACAATAATTTTCTAATTCCACTTTTACTACTGTATGATCATGTTTTGTTATTGCTGCTATAAAAGTTAATTATTTCTTTCTCCTCTTTATTTGCAGTTGCAAAATAAAGGTGCCAAAGAGCAAGGGCATTTAGTTTCTTGGTTGTTTTGGGTTGGATTTTTTTCTGGTCATTGAACATATAGTTTATAGTTTGGATGTTCAGTTAATATGTGTAAAACAATATCTGAATCCATATTAAGTCAATTTCAAAATTTGCTGGCTGTTTGCTTAGCCTGCAGAAATACCTAGTGGAGGTAGTTGCTGTAGAATTTCAGTACCTGGTAAAGGAAATCAGAAGCCTCTGTAAGGAAGCAGAATGTGCTTCAAGCCAGTGGTTTGTAGTAATGTTATGTCTTCAGATTTTTGAAAGTTCATCTTGCATATATTTTCAGTGCAGTGAGTCTCCCAGTCACAGATGGGAAGCACAGTAAGGAAATAATAGCAAAGCAGCCAGAAAATTCTGAATTATCACAATCCTTTATGAAATGCCTTTTCTTTGATACAGTCCCACAAAAAATTTGTTCATTAGTAGCACCTCTTTCCTTCCATTGCTGTAACTCATTCACAGGCTTTTGTGGGACTCTCCTAGAGCTTAAAATGCTAAGTGCATAGAGGCAGTTTTTCATTGTGGAAATTTGCTCAGCAACAACTGGTTTACAGTATTTTTGAAAACAGAACCTCATTCTTACAGTTTTTAAAGGTCCTCTGCTACTGGAGAGTAATCCATTGTCACTTCCTTCAGTTTTCTTTCTCACCTCTGTGTCCTTTTGTAGTTTAGTTTTCTGCCAGTGTAAAACAAAAATTGAGTCATTCATGGTTATTAATATATTATGAATACAGTGCACCTCCAACAGAGCTTAATCTCTCACACTGACTCTTAGTCATCTTTCAGAAGTATACAGAAAGTGAAAATGGGCCACTTGAAACATTTTAACCTGATTGGAAAAAATCTCCACTCCTTATCCTTGCAGCTCCCTGGTAAAAATTGTGTAGACTGCTGAGCTGAAAACAGAGGCACAAAGTGTTGTTCAGATGACCACCCCTCACTCTGTGCTTTATTGGTAGATCTCAAAGGAGAGTGCTGTGTGACTGACAGATGCAAAGCAACATGTGCTTCCCTCTAAATTTGGCAATGTCAAAATAGTGAAGTAGTCTTGGACCAAGCCCATTATTGCTAAGGATATGCAGTATGGCTCAGTGTAAAGCTTCATAATTTATGTAAAGGGGAAAACAGGAGACGGAGGAAGAATAAATATGCAAGTAGCTGAGACTTAAAGGGTTTAACATGTATTTTTGAAAATGCAGCTTTATTTTGATTTGCAAGGTTTGATTGCAAGGTTCACTCTATTACTTACTACACAGGTTAAAGCATATAAAGGAAGATCAAATTAGAAGCAATTTGCAATGGTTTACATGGGAGCTTGAAATGCGAAAGGGGGTAAGGGTGCAAAGGATATGGATGTACAGATAAGGGTGCAAAAGGGTTTAGCAGCACTTAATCACTGAATGCTTTACAAAGCAGTTTGATAGGGCTAACTGCCAGTTATAAGAGTGCCTTAACTATAGATTTGCGATAGTAGCATTCATACCGTAGTCAATTTATATACACACAGGTAAAATGATGCGTACACCTATTTCTCTGCATATAAAGGTATCTGATGAAAATTTCCCTCAGGTTCTGTGAAATATTCACATCAAATTCCTTTGTGTTTCCTAACAAGCAAGGGTTGCTCCTCAAGGAGCATGGAATTGTGTGTTGGGAGCAGTATTACCCTAGACCTCATCATCAGTGACAGTTTGAGGATCAGAGGCTGAAGGGTTCATGAGCTCTGCGAGGTGTCCCACTCAGAGGGAGGTGCTGGCCCAGCCTGCTGCAGTCCAGGAGAGCTCAAAGGGCCTCATTTAGGACCACTGTATAGTGTTGCAAGATGATTGGATCTGGTCATCGTAAGTTTCCATTCTGGCCATAACCCAAGTTGGTATCTACTGGGCTCTTTTTCCGAAAGTGCAATAAGATGGTACCATTCCACTTGTTCTACAATTCACAGTGGTACTACTCCACTTGGACTAGGGTTCAAGTAAATAGTTTACAAGGCTACAAAGGGTAATTGCTTATCCTTTGTTTCCCACCTCGACTGGGCAGCTGGTGTTTCTGGTTGTTCCCACCTCTATCACGGAAGAGCTCTTGATATGATCAGGGAATGTCCCTCAGCTGGCATGGTCAAGGGATGCTTCACTACTCAGATGGTTTGGTCAAGGCTTATCAGGAGCTTCTGAAATGAGGTCTGAGTATGATCCAAGGACAGGGGTAGGGGATGCACCACTACAATCCCAGAATACCCTTTCACGATTAAGAAGGATGGCTGGGAGTTGCCAGTAGGCATAATAAACCCCTCTCAGGTAAATCCATGAAACAGGATTGGTGTATTTAGCTGATCTCCTGAGGCCTGTTTTTCCATGACTTTACATCCTAAGTGTGTGTGCTGTACTTGTGTGTGTATGTGTGAGGAAAGATAAAGAGAAGAGGAGGGGTGATTATTTTTACTTCATAGGGAAGTTGCAAAACATCCCTTCATTTTCTGATCCCTTTCTGCAATTGTATATATTCTAGAAGTAAAGGAAAAAACGGGCATTTTTAAAAAATTTTAGTGAAAGCCATATCTTCTTTTGGTATTCTGTAAAGCAGCATGAAAGTGTGATAAGTGCAGTATAAAGTCACTCAGAGGTAGAAAGAGATGTAAAGTAGTAAGTATATGGCTTCATTTATGGGATTATTCTTACTCAACCTGAGTGTCAATTCTGATATGGTGATCAAGCCCCAGGCAGCCCCATCCCATGGCTCATAGGACACCCCGTGATTTTCCATCCAGCTGCATCTAGCTGGGGCAGTGGGCTCCTTAGGCAGGGACCACTGCCCTGCCCTTGGTGTGTGGGTACAGGGTGCTAGGCTGCCCTTTTCCCTACTTGCCCAGCAGCACCCACAAACCACCTAGGACAGGGAGCAAACTTGTTAGCATCTGCATAACCTTGAAAAAGACAATTTCCTATGTTTCCCATCTGTACCTTCTCTAACGGCACCTGGCCCTAGGTTTTCTGTGTCAGGATGATGACCCTGCTCACCAAACCATGAGTAGCATGTTGTTGAAGAGTCAATTTGGCAGAAAAGAAGGGTCTTGGATAATTGTTTTACAGTTGTCATAGTTCGTCGTGGTCTGCATTACCTTGGGGATAGAATCCGTTAAAAAGGTTATGTATTTAAGTAGGAATTTTCTCTCTCCTGGTGGATCTTAGCTATGCTATTCCTGTGATCACCCTGCAGCTGTAAAATTCTATTATTTTTATGTAGCAGCTGACTTAGACTTCTCTTTAAACAAATGGGTCTTCTATTTGCATATTATTTTATATGTGGTGGTTTTGTATCCACTGGATGTGTATCATTTATTCCTTTGCACAGGTTGGTGTGTTAAAGCTGTGGTTTGATGTGAAGACAATGGTCTAATTGCCTGTCTTATTAGCCCACTGGAAATAATTGAAGACTATAGCATTGAATTGCCATTTAGCTACCATAGCCTTGTGTGTACATGGAACATGGCATAGCAGAGTTAATTCATTTATTAACTCCTTAACAACATATATTTAATCAGTTTTCTGGTGCTTCAGACCTAGCAATCAATAAGTGCCTTTTACTTTCTTGCCCTTAATTAGTGTATACTTGTCGAGATTGGCTAATTTGTAAGCTGCAAATGGTACATGGTAGTGAATTCTATACATCATTAAATGAGACAATTGTGAATTTTTGTCAGGATACCCTTGTAACATAAAACAAAATGAATAGCACCGCTTGACATTAATCCAGTAGCCTTTTTTTTTTTTTTTTTTTAAACCACTGAGGGAAGTATTAAGACTAAAACTGGCAAGGGCAAAATGTCCTGTAATAAGACAGCATTCATGGGTATCACTGTAGTTTTGCTTCCCCATGTTTATAATTAAAAACTTGTTGTATTGGTGCAGTCATTCATACAGCATGCTCTGCACAGGTGTAGAGTTTCTTAGGGTTGTGCCCGTGTTTGCATCAGAAACAGTGTCCACTGAGGTCTGAAAACTGGTTCCTTGTATAGATTAGGCAAGAACATTTGATAAAACCACACATGAGCAGACGGAGCTCTTACCAAGATCTAATTATACAATTTTAGTCAAATCTGAAACAGATGCCCTTCTGCTTACCTATTGTTGAAGCCATTTGGTGCCATTCTAATATTACACTGACACCGGGCAGGAAGGCCCCTTTTATTCCCTGCTGAATCACATGCCTTGGGTGCTAATGTAATAACTTCACAGTCCCAGAGACCAAAGGCGTGTTTGCAGGACACACGTGAGCAAATCTCCCTACAAGGTGAGCTTGCTGCCATGGGGAAGAAGATGCATTTATTTATGTCAGTGGTATATGAGAGGGGAATTGACAAGCAGGAGCACCTTAATGACTTCAAACTACCTGTTAATGATCATGGCTCTGGTGCCTGCCTGGCAGCCTCAGTCTCCAATTAAGCATCTGCCCAAGCTGGAAGCAGATCTCTTAATTGGAAAGAAACAGATTCAAAGCAGGTTGCATCTTCTGCCAAGACAGATTTATCAGTGAGGCCATGCCTTAATCCATTGTATCTCTTTCCCACCCCCACCTGGCTTTTCTCTCGATGTTCTCTGCCGCTGCAGGCACAGCCCTAGAGCAGGACAGGTAGCATGGATGGATGCTCAGCACCTTGGGGTGGTTTTGTTCTCCCCTAACCTTTTGCTGACCTGGGGCCCAGTGATGGATGCTGTCCTAATTGCAGACCCCCAACAGCACGAATACATCCATTAAGATATATTGCCTAGTACACATTCAGGAGATCTGTTTGCAGCTATCTTTTACATAGAACTGATTGTTTAATTGCAGATTAAAGATTAATGCAAGTATAATGATTCCATGAGGACACTTCAGACAAAAGCATCCTGCATCAGGCAGCCTGCATCCATTTTTCAATTTGGCCATAAATTTGGCTGGGAATTAAATAGTAAGTAGTCGTGATTGCAACACTGGTCTCTGAAGGCACTCACGGGAATGAAAATAAATGAACAGGCTCTCACACAAAGCATGTTTCATTATGGTCATTAGTGGACAGATCCTCAGCAGGGACTGAAGGTAAAATTGTCTACCAGAAATGTTGGCACATGCCTGATGAAATTGAAATAGTGAGGAAGTGAGTATGAAAATGTTCAGGTCACAGAGCCTATAGAAGACAAACTTAAGTTGTGGGGAGACCCTGGTATGCATTTTAGCATAGCTGTGTCCTCTTTTACAGAGTTTGAACACACTGAGGGAAATGTTTGCAATGTTGTGAATGCAAAACTGTGTATGTTGTTTATGTACAAAGGGTTACTACAATTCATTACCCTGCTGATTTTGATGAATTGTTAACATTTTGCTTTCCCTTACGTTTTTCAGGTAAGGCCACATTTTTACCCTTAAAATGCCCAGCTGGCTGGTAAGTTGTTTATTTCTCTTCATTTCTCTTCCCTTGTGTTACATACTGTGAACAGATTCATGGACTGTTTAGGTTGGAGGGGATGGCTACAGGCCACCAGCTACAGTTCCCTCCCACAGCAGAGCCAGTTTTGTGCAGGTTGCTCAAGGCTTTCTCCAAGGATTGAATCTGCACAGCCTCCCTGTGGAACCTGTCCCAGTGTTCCACCATTCTTGTGGCAAAGCTTTTCACCTGATGTCTGACTGGGATTTCATTTGGTTTGACTTGTGCCCACTGAGAACAGCCTGGCTCTGTCCTCTCTGTACTGTTGGTGGCATCAGTAAAGTAACCCTTAGTCTTCCCACAGTGCTGGAACCTGTTGTGAGAGATTGGACTGACTTTCTGGCTTTGGATATAGAACAAAAAACTGAGGTTACAAATTATTTCAGCTCAGTTTGGTTAAAACAGCTTTTGGAAGACTCCCTGATGTCTTGTATAGCTTTCATAAATCTTAGCAGATTTATGAAAAAAGCCACTAATTCTAAATGATAGAATTTCATATTCCTTTTGTGTAAATAGTGTTTGCAGGATAATTTACGCTATTTTGAGACTAGAAATCCTAAAGTTAAAATCATTCTTCTTCTTAAAAAGCAATATATTGCAAGAAAGTATTTCCTTATTTTCCCAAGTAAATGAAGGAATCCACATGGGGTTTACTGAAATGTTACAAAAGAAATCCATTTGGGGATTATTGATGTGTATTTGACTCAGTTTGACAGAGTTCCATGTAATTAAAATCAAAGTGCTGACATCTTCAAAGATGTTCAGTATTTGAGGTTTTGTTTGTTTTCCATTAGCTGAAGCATCAGAAACATTTGTTTGAAAATAAGGTCCAGTTTCCTCCAGGGTTTAGAGGGTTTTTCACCTTTTGTTTCATCCTTGAAGTTGCACATAATTCCCTAAATCATTAAAGAGGCGCCAATTATAGTCTTAAAAAAAGAGATGTGATTTAACATTGGTAGTAAGTTACAGAAAGAGATGATGACATAAATAGTATGCTGATATAGCAAATTCCACAGACTCGTCAATCTGTGTTCCACCTTTTAGTTTATTTTTGCTTGGTTTTGTTTCTTTATTTTGCTTATATGCTGATACAGAAACTCTTCCAGGCACAGACTGTTATGCATTCAAAGAGAGTACTTCAGTTCCCTGATAAATCCTCCATATTGTGTAGCTGTTTACAGGTTAACATAAATTGATAATATTAATCTGTGCTTCCTTATGAACATGTTCCTCCCTGTATGTGTATGAGAAAGCAAATACTTTTGGGCAGTAGTGTCTATGTGGCAGTGCAAGCACTTTTGCGTTTTCTGCGTTCCCTTAAAATAGGATAAAACACCAAGTGTTAGTAGCAACCTGCTACTGTCCTACTATCTGTAGCATCAAGAGGAAAGCATACTTCATGCTCCTTCAACCTATTTCAGTGTTTGAAGGGGATCTCCATAGCAAGCCCCTGCTGACCTGCTCAGCTACGTGCCTTGTTGTCAGACCTCCCACTCATCCTGCTCGTAGCAGACTGATCTGCTCCTGCTTGCAAGATGCTCCACTGCACAGATCCTCCCCTTTTAAGTGCCAAAAGGGCCGCCTAGCTTAAGCTGCATCTATTTAACTATCCCATGCAGATGAATTTGGATAGAGAAGTGATGATCAAGACTAGAGTAAGACAAGATAAATTATTACTGCCCAGTGTTTTGTCAAAATCCTTCAAAGATCAGGCAAGGAGGACTTATATCAGCAAGAGAGGATGTCTGCTGCATTGCTGGGGAAGGCTTCTGTTGTGGCTTTACTTGTTCTGGTGAAGGCTTGAAGTCTTCTTTTATTTTGATATTCCCAGCAGCGTTGGTGTGTTTTTTTTTCTTGGCACTGACAGTCACAATATTGACAGCTCCAGCTCTGAGTCTGCATTTTGCATGAGCAATTGCAGAATAAGTAGTGGAAGTTGTACTTGCATAATATTTGCTTGGATTACAGCATACAGATTTATTCTGAGTTTAAAAATGCTTTAAACTTTGGGATGAATTATGTTACTTCTGTAAGGGCACAGCTCTGAAGTATCTAGGAAGACGGTGAAATTAGGGCAGTCTCTGTGCCAGAGGTGTGTGAATACTGTTCTTCTACTTCTGTTGTTCTGTAACTGTAAAAACATCTGTAGCAATGTGGGTGATGATAAGGACTCCATCTCTGTAGTGGGATCCACACTGGCATCTATTTGTAGACTCAGAGGTATGCAGAATAAAGAGAAAGGTATCTTCCATTGAAGAGACTGCTATGTGAGTTGAAAGAATGTGAAGCTTGCTGAGCCTGAGTTACGCTCTGGAGAAAATAAAATAAACAGTAAAATACAATTTGTAATACTCTTGATCTTCTAAGAAACCAACATCATGACTTAATGAAATAAGAGATTTGTGACTTCTGCTAGATTTGATTAATGCTGGGTTCACAGAGCACACTCTGATGTGGCTTGGGAGGAAATAAGAATGACTGGTCCTTGCAAATTCATGTCAAATTTTTTTTTTCAAGTATTCACCAATTCACTTCCAGTCAGCAAGGTTTGTGACTTACCTTTACAATTGGAAATTAGAAAGCCAGCTACTTCATCTGGAGTATTAGTCTTTTTATGTTCTACACATTCCTTTTTTCTATAGACAATGGCTCTGGTAAAATTTTAGGGACCACCAAGGTCTACCCCAAATTTGGTGGCTTATTCAGTGAGTAAAATTCAGCTTACCCTTTACTAGAGCAAAATAAAGCAGCAGGAAGAGAAAACTGGTACATGAGCAACAGGGCCTAGGTCTAGCAAACTATTTAGAATCTTGAGTATTTTTTAGACTTCACATTTTCTATTTTTTTTAGGTGTTGGAAGCCTTTGCACCAGAATCTAAGTGTTTTCCTTCTGAGGAAGGCAAAGGGGGTCTGCTAATTAAGCTACAATGAAGTACAGAAATTCCTTATGAAAGCAGAAACATACTAATGCTGAAATATAGGTTAGCAAAGCTAATTTCTCAGGTATCGTGACTTACTTTACCTGACCTAATTTATTTCTTTTTATTATTCAGTTGCCTTTGCTGAATTAGAGCATTGTGATTTTTATTGCTAAATAATGTAACTGCATTTTTCAAGGATTCTGTGTTTGTTAAAATTGCTGGAAGAAAATACTTTAAAAGGAACAAAAAAGCAATTTGTTACCGTATTTGCCAATTATTTATTATGCATTTTTTCAGAGGCATAGGTATTGTAGGATAAACTTATAAAGTGTCTATTTTGTCAGCTGAGATAATAAAGCCTGAGGAAGTGCTCTTTTTACTTCAAAAGACCACCAGCTTTTTAAATATTGACTTTGGACTTTTAGAGGGTAGTCTTACTATAGGTTAGTGCCATGCTTCTGGTAGTGAATTCAGGAACAGGAAGAGAGAAAGAAGATTATTCACCCTAGGCATGTTTTATTTATCTACATGATTTATTATAAGGTTTTAACTATTCAGAGCTGTTAGTAATCTGTTTGTAATTGATCAATAATTCAAGTAGCATAGGGCACAGGCTCTTCCAGTAAATGTCCATGCTTTTAAAGCAGTCACCTTGTGTAGATGTGCAAATACAATTCTGATAAGGGATGTTTGCATGGGTGCGCTGGTACTTCATGTACAGTGATGCTGCACTTGGCGATAACTCTGGTGATGCATATGCAGGGTGAGCTGTTAGCGCTGTGAGCAGGCAGAGGATGGCATCTATCTTGTTTCACAGAGAAAGCAAGACTCACTGAACTACTTTCAGGAATATCAGTCTCTCCTCCATCCTTTTATTTCTTCAAGAAGCTGGTTTGAATATCCAGGGCGAGCGTTCTGTAATTGGTAGGGTATTTCTTTTGTGCTGAGCCAAGAGCGAGATTTTATAGAGAGACCCATCCATCATAGTCCATCTTTGCTTCAAGATAATTTACTTAGAATGGATTATTAAAGAAAGATTAAGGATGTGTTAAAATAGTTTATTTGATATTAATAGCACACCTGAAATATGTGTGGTCATTCCAAGGTGCTCCCATAGTCCATTATGAAACAAATGGTCTGTAGAGCATCCATTACGATCAAACATCTGGAGATACAGAGGTCATGGAGGGAATTCCTTGGATAAGAGATGGTGTGGTAGCTCAGGAGAGGGGGTTGGACTTAGGACAAAAAGGTGCATAAAAGGAAGTATGAAAAAGGTGTACAACAGAACCATCTGCAGTTATTCTGATTCTTGGAATCAGTACATGGAAGAGAAAATCTTCATTATGAGAATTCTGAAGAGATAAATCGTAATTATTCAGCAGGAGACAAAACATTGGCAGTACTGCTCTGGGTGGATTGTGCTGAGTAGGAGGGATTAAGAACAGTGTAACCCAACAAGGTACTTTCTTTGCTGTTGATCCCAAATAGGATCTCAGCAGCAGCCTTTACAGTCTGCAGGAACCAAAGGAAATACTCCCTTTTCCATTGGTGGCATCAAGAGCTAATTGATGAGTAAGTTGAATGGTAAGTATACCTAGATTAGCTGTCCTAGGGCACCCTGCCAGACTATCAGCATGTAAACATTTAAATGGGATGGTTTTCACTATCTAGAAACTGCTTTCTGTGATTTTTCTCCCAGATACATTTCTCCTTTACTGTTCTAAATCAGCTCCTCAGGGCACAGGAAGGAGGACATGACTCCAGTCTGGAATCAGTGCTGCGCAGGGGCTGCTGAGACTGAACTCCCTCCTCGTACACAAGTTTCCTGTGGCCCCTGAGTCCACTTAATTCCCCTTGTGGTGCATGTGATCTCAGAGAGAGACACAGGAAGTGGTTACTAGCTCCAGGAATGCCTTTGTGAAACTTCTGGCAGTTTTTAATTTATCATGTGCTGTGTGTAATCAAAACAGAAATTGTTCAGATGCTGAAAGATTGGTAGGTACCAATTTATTTTGTGACAGGAAATACTTCTAGCTCTGATCTGGTGTTTGCAATGTGTGAGGAAGAGAAATCTGTTCTTGTGGGGTCTTTTATTCATTCCATTTTCAAGAGCTGGAACAATCTGTCTCTGTGCTCATTTAATTAATGTGGTGTCAACAGCAATAATGTGTTAAATAATATAGAATGAGTTGTAAACAAAGCAGGATTTGAATCTTCCAAATCAACCAAAAATAATTGGCCAACCCCAGGGGATATTGTAGTGCTGAACCTTCTTCTAGAGCTTTGTTTCCTTTTTTATGAAGAGTGAATTAGTTTCTGTTTTGAGGCACCCTGAAATAATACCAGTCTTGTTGTCTCACTTTGAAAAATAGCTCACACTCATTCTCAAAAAAGAAAAAAGGAAAGAAAAGAAAAAGCAAAAACCCTGTGACTGAGACATACAGCCAGATCCTGAGTTCAATATCTGTCCAAAGCAAGACTGGAAATGGTCCTGTGTGAACAGTGTCAGTATTCATATTTAGCCATTAAAACACTGAAAGGTGATTTTAATTTGCATATCTGCATTTAGTTAGCAAAATGGAAGTGGAAGTAGGACTACCTGAATGAAAACTTCTGGTGGGTTGTTAGTGAAGCTATTTTTATTTAATTATACACCTGCTGGTTTTTCTTAATTGTACATTTTCCTCTCTGTGGAGGCTGATGCCCATTTGCTCGCTAGATGAAATAGTAACTCATTGAGGTCAACAGCCAAGCTGTCAAGAAATGAGTGATGCTTGAAAAGGTTCATCTTCCTTATTTCAACCGTGTGTCTGAAATTGGGAAAAACAGGTGTAATGGGTTAAAGTTCGTAACCAGGCAGAAACACCAAAAATGTAGTGGTTTCACATTCACAGAATTTGTTTTGTTAAATTTAGTGTAGTGGTCTATCTTTCTACTTAGGGAATAGGATTAGAAGAAAGGCAAAACAGGCTCAACTTAAAGATAAAAACAGTTAGATTTATTAACACACACTAAAGGGCAAACAAAAAAAAAATGAAACTTTTTAAAAGCACTCCCCTCCCTCCTACCAACAGTTTACTTTTCCACGAAACAATATAAAGAGACAGCAAATCAGAACTCTAAGTCAGTATCACTTATAAAATAGTCTTTCATCCAGTCTTTGAGAGAGACAAGTCCCTCCTGATTTTTTTGGTAACTTTCCCCAAGAGACACAGTCTGTTTGTGGCTTCCAGCTCCCACAAAAGCAGCCCGCCCGACAATCTGCATTNCCACCCCTCGGTCTTATGGGGTGGGTTTGGCCCAGCCTGGGCTCGGTGCTGCTCTCCGGGGACCCGGCGGGGGGTTCATCTCCCTCGGCCTCTTGGCGGCATGGGGCAGGCCGTAGGATGCGCTGGATGTCAGCAGCCGTGGCTCCCCTTTCTCTGCCGGCATCTGCTGGGCTCAGGGACTCGGCTCAGCTCCAGCCAGGGCCAGCCCTGGCACGGCCACCCCATCCCGGCCCTGGGGACGGCGGGTCCTGTGCTGGGTCCTGCTGTTGCCCCCCTCTCCATGTTACCTCATGGCAAGCCCGCAGCTAAAGAGGAAGTTTCCCAAAATCCCACCTGTATTTAAGCGGTGTGTCCCAGGGGTGTACACTTGTATCCAATTGGCCAACCTGGCTGTCAGTTTTAAAGCAGATCACTAATTGGTTTTTACCGTTCATGCCAAACCAATATAACAGGGTAAGAAACCAGCACCATGAGAGAGCAGCTAAGCTCTTCCTTAGGAGAGCTTAAGTAGATCAGGTGCATTGGCTTGAAGCTGCCCTCTTCCCCACAGACTTCAAAGGAAGCCTGCAGCTACTGAGACATATAGCTTCAGAAATCTAAAAGGCAGGTGAGGTGGATGCTATCTTGTGGTTTTATGTTAGTATAAGTCTGTAGTGGAATAAACCTACCAGTCCTTCAGGCAGAAGGGACACAGTGGCCTGAGGGAACCTTCTTTGCCTCCATGCCTTTCTTATGCTTATTTATTTGACCTAAACCCTGCTATTGCCTTAATAATGAGTACTGAGACCTGTGCTCATATTGAATTCTTCCTCTGCTTTGTGTCTGCATGGGCATATTTAGCCTCTGTTTATGTTGCCATGTTTCTGTTTTGCTGCTCTGAAGCAACTGCAGACAAGAAATAAAGGAGAATGGGCAAGTTTCTCTTTAATTTTACATTAATCTAGGGGTTCATCCATTCTGACTGTCTTTGGAGAGAAAAATTATCTTACCTTCTAGAACTCCTGAAAGCTTCAGAGAAAGAAAGAAAGAAAGAAGACACCCTTTGTTTCTATTTTTTTCCTTCTACTGTGAAAGAGTAGTCAATTTGTAAGATTAGTCCAAAAGATACAAAGGAAATATAAAAGCTGGCTGTGAGTTAGGCCTTTTTGTGGGTTTTTTTTTTTTTTTCAGATTTCTACTGTACAACAGGCTTGCAAAAGAGTGCAGAAACCCTAACACCTCACTGTCTTAGGTAACAGTGGCAACAATAAAAAGACTTTTTTTCCTTTAAAGAGTTAAGGTGCAATCCACAGAACAGATGTATGACATGCTGTTCCTTTGTGAAAGTACTAAAAATATTAAAATACTCCCATTATCAGTGCTTAGCCTCAAGCTTCCTTTAATGATCCTACCACATCTTGTAAAAACTAGGACTAAATTAAGTATGTGACTTCAGAAGGAAGCTACATGGTGACAATTAATGGTTCTTGTCAAAGTCCTACACAATCAGTATCCATGAATTATGACATCTAACTACTAGCCCTTTTAATCTTGACTAAAGGTTTTCGTGTTCCTTATTAAAGTATCAATCTGTGGCTCTGATGTGTTCCCTCAAAAGGAAAAATAAACAACTAATCAAGTAGACAGTGTTCTTTGTGGTTTAATTCAAAGGCTGCTGTTGTACATATATTGCATTTATATGCTAATATCAGTTCATCAGACATTTAGGCATGTATTCTTTTCATCTATATTTTGTGTCCTCATTATTATGTCAGTCTGCTGTTGAACTTTCCCCCATTCTCCATTTGGGGAAAGTGGCTAATACAGTCAGCTAAGCAGATGAAAGCATTACAGAGATAGGAGTTGAATCCTGCTGTTCTTGTTTTACTTACCAGTAAAAGTCATGCAAGTTAAAAAAAAAAAAAATAAGCAACTCTTAACAAAGATGTGAACACAAATAAAAAGACCTTATAAGTGGTCCATAACAAGAATGAGCAAGCTTTGCCTTTCTCTACAGGGTTTCTTTTTTAATGTACTGTACCTGATCCTGGCACCTTTTCTAATTTACAGAATCACTACAGATGCTCTTTAAACTTGTGAGAGTTAAAAGCTGAAACACGTTTATTCGTGGATTTGGTTTGAAGAAGAAAACCTAAAAGTTTGCTTCCCATTGCTCTCCATTACCCTGCCTGTGTACCAGCCAGGACCTAGCCACCAGGGCAGGTGGTAGCTGGAGCTGGAAGTTGATCTCTTTGTAACATGTGGTATGCTCTGCATTTTAAGTATTACTCTGTCTTGATCATTTGATCATGTCATGGCAGGTTTGAAGTTTGGGATACTTAGCCTGGTTTTTCAACTGCGACTTATTGTAAAACTGATGCAGCAAATCCCTTGTCTTTTCTCTTTGTCTAAAAAATGGGCCCTGAGGGACTGATAAAATTGACTTGAAACCTTTTCCTTGGTGCAAGATTGTCCTGAAGTTGTAGCAGATCTGGTTGTTTTCATCTCTTTCCTTTCTGTTTCTCTTCACTTGATTCCTTCTCCAGAAACATGATGGTACTTCTAGCCTTGACTCACATTCCTGGATCTACTGGTGATTAATTCTGGATTATTTCAAGACCTGGGTCTGCAGTTCATTACTTTTAAAACTTTTTTTAAAGAATGACAAAGACTGATTATGCCCAGTAATTTCCATGGTGAACTTCTGTCTTTGGCAGAGGACATCTAAATATGGGGCACAAGCTTCCAAAAGCAAGACTTCTGCATAATAACTGGTGCTAAAAAGCTAATGCTTCCTGAGCAGGAAACATGTAAAGGGTTTGATTTTCAGACATATCCTAAAAAGCGTTAAATTCCTCATAAGTTCAAGAAACTCAGTTCAGCACTAAATCCAAAGAATATTCGTGAGTGATGCGTTTGCTTCTCCAGTTTATCTAAGTGGGTACATTCCTAAACTAAGGGAAATTCTCAAAATCAGGCACACACATGTAATTTACAGTCTTTGTCATGTACCTGTGGAAGAAAAGCATTGATACACCAGAATTGAAAAGATAAATAATTTCTGAAAAAGTAAAAGATGGAAACTCTTCTGCATAGATAAGTGAAGATTAAAGCATTTCACCCTTCAATTCCTGATCTAATTTTAGCATCCTAATTAGAGGATTAATTATCTCTGTATGCTTTGTTCAAGTTTTGCAGTTATTTTGTCTATTCTTAATTGGTCATGTGGTTTGACCTTACCTTGTGCCAATGTAGTCAATATTATTTTAGAACTTATTAAATCCATCTTTAATTGGTATTGTCCTGTAAAAGCAACAGGTTCTTTTTTTCCTTTTCTTTTGCAAAAAAACCTTCATTTTTAGAGTCTCAGAGAAACAGTGTCTAATTTTTGTTCCATTTGAATGATGGATCCGATCTCCATCAATTAATAAAAAACAATTACTATGATAACTTGTTCTGCAAATGTAATAAAATCTCTTGTGTAACTAGACCTGGAAAACAGGAAGCTCTGCATGGGAGACAGAAAAATGTCAGTCATACCCCAAATCATGAACCAGAACATTTGAGCATATTATATTATTAACTTATAATCTACACCTGACTAAGGTAGCCCTTCACTGTTCCAGCCTGCTGACTCCTTGTTCTCTCTGAGTTCCTCCTCCTTGCTTACATCACCTCTTGCTCTACATGTGCTAACTACACTTTTGTTAGCCATGGTATAATTAATCAGCTGTGTTTAAATCACAGCAACTGCTCTGGTCCTCATTTCATTTAAAGTTGCTGTGCCTGTTTTGGATGAGGAGAAAGGCTTTCCTGGCTGAATTCAATTTATATTCCCTATCTCACTTGGGCTGACGTTCAGTGATGCAGTAAATGCTGCTCCAAGGCTCATAAACACAAAAGAGGAAATTCTGTGACTGCATCTCATATACCATTTACTGTGTTAAAATTTGTCTTTCAATTTTAAAATTGGAAAAAATGTTGATTGGTTAATTTCCTAACAGCAGGATTATGCTTAATACCAAATCAGATATCATCTGTCTGCACCATCCTAAATTTATGCTGCTTCAACTTTTGTCTATTCTCCCACAATGTTGTGTAATTGGCACTGTACCATAAATTTGCTATCATTCACTCTAGCAATACATCAGAAATGTGATCATAATTCAGAGTGATACAACTGTACATATATTTAAGATCAGCAAATTGTGGAACTGCTACATGACCTTTTCTTGTACAAGATATATTATCACGTTCTATGTACTTTGCTCTGATGTCTTTAGATAATAGTAGCAATAACACCATGACTAACACTGTGTTGTGTGTCACTGAAACAGAAAAGTGTTCTGTTATTAGATCATTTATTGAAAACAATAGAGATGAGATCAAGTACAACTTACTTTCTTACAGTAGGAATGAGCCATACTCCATATTCTAACATACTGTGTATACATGCATTGTTTTGATTTTTTTTCTAATGTTCAGTTGCTCTGGTATCTTCTTAAAGCAGATGCTGAAGGTATGTATCAGCAAAAGGACCTATAAAGCAGCGTTTTGATTAGTTTTGGTCATCAGTCAGATTACCATTTTTACTGTCTTGATGTACTTGTATTTTTACTAAGACTTAGGTACAGAATTTACTCAGAGCAGAATAGATGAATGATTTCTGCTGCAATAATGCCTATGAAAGCAAGAGCAATCCAATCTTTCTAATGGTTCCATTTATTAAGCACTCCTCTTTCCAGTCTCCTTTCCATGAAATATGCAGAGGGAAACAACTGAGTAAAGGAACAGAAGGCAAAGCTCAAGGACATACATAGTAACACTTTACAGATATGAAGATTTCTATCATTTCAGTATGTGATATATGAAATGTTATTGGTACCATGTGTAGGTGAACATACTGCTTCATCTGTTTTTATTGCTCTTCTTAAATGCACAGTTGTGGTCAATACAGCTAATTTTGACTACTTTAAAATATCATCCTTATCTTCTGATCCGTTCTAGGGTATTACACCTTGGCATAAGTGTTTTGTTCTGTAACATTCACTGGTGGAAATTAAGGGTTTTATACCTCAAATTCTGTGGTTATGATTTGATTGGTTCAATTCTTCAACATCTGTCTTTTGTACAAAGATATTTCTGGCCTTTACTCTTTATAGAACCACCTGCCTGAGTAAGGCTAACATATCCTAAACATCTAAAAAGAGGGCTGGATAGAAAATACTAGGAAAGCCTGTCATCCAGATGGAGCCCAAAAATTAATTGTTGACTTGTGCTTTCCCCTGCTCTCTCTCGGTGCGGAGAACAGACATATATATTTATGTCTTTATTCTAAAGATATCCACTATTATATAATTGGACAGTGTCTTGAAAAATAGTGATGATAGGTTGGGCAATGGAAAATATCCCAAACAAAGGGCAACAAGCAACAGTGAGATCCAACAGAATGAGGAATCATGGGGCTGGATACTGAGAATGGCTTGCTATTAGGAAATGCTGGTTACAAAGTAAATATGCTGAGTAAGCTCCTTTGTAATTAGTTTGAAGAATCCTGTTCCAGAGACATTTTTGCACCTATGAGAACAAAACAAATGAACTAGCTGATTATCACTAGGACTATTTTCAGTAGAAATAAGCCTGACTCTGAATCTTGGAAGGCAGTAAGAGCATTTATACTTAAATGTGTTTAGCACTTTTACTGAAAAGTCATTCAAATGCTATACCTTTGCAATAGGTACTTTAGACAAAGTACATCTGAGATGTAAACACTTTAGACAAAGTACTGCTGAGATGTAAAGATGATTTAAGCAGTGTGTTTTACTATTTGTCTGCAGCACCAAAGGTTTTTGGTGTCCTGCTAGAAGAGCAGGCCATGAAAGTGAGGTCCTTGGGAAGGACTTTCAAGAAACTTTCTGCTGCCAACAGAATCCTTAAATCTGTGCAACATGCTGATAAAGACTGCATTTGCATGACTTATCAAGAAGAGCAGGCTTTGATTCTTAGACATGAAAGGGAGAGAATATACTTGTAATACACACAGAAGAAAAGAATAGAAAAGAAGACAACAAAAGAGCACTGCAGGAAAAGCACTTACAGCTAGTCCCCCAATAACATCTCTCCCCAAATCTATGCAGATCAGCTGTACTGGAATGTGTTTATAGTAAAGCAAGGATCTATAAATTTACTGCAATTCAGTCATAATGACCAGAGTTTGCAGTGCATGCATATACACGTAATATATATTATAAATGAAACATTCATTTTCATTTCATCACTAATTCACAATAAGCTGGTATTCATCAATATATGTTTGCTAGCAGATCAATACCTAATCTGTTTGCCAATTTAATTGTTTCAGGAGGGTGCATCAGACCAATAATTTTTTAGTCAGTCTCTTGTGTTAACTGAAAAACAGGATAAGAAAGTATTTTGACAACTACAAATGAATGAAATATTTCAATGCAACAAAAATGCTTTGCATTCTGACCCATCTAAGAAAGCAGAGAGTCAAAGCTGTTATTTATATTAGAACATTAGATATTTTAGGAGCAGAAGGTGCATCATGTTATATTAATGTAGCTATTTTATTTAAACTTGCATCTACACAGTATAAAGGAGTGGAGATAATTCAGTGCAGGACCACATGAAAAACATGTTACAGCAGCACAACTGGGAATTTGTGTCATATAAATGAAAGGAAGTCTCTAGTACAAAAGATGCTGTAGCAGCTCTTGGCTGTCACTGTGTAAGTAGACAGATGAGTGTTTTTGTGACTCGCAAAGCTGGAAGGTTTATATTATATTAATGGGGCTGTTTTCATCTGATTGCATGGATCAAATCCAGCATTTGGCCAGGCTGGCTAGAGCTGGAAATCTGCCAGCTATTATACTGTGCTATGTAAAAACAAAGTGAAAAAGGCTGTTTTTCAGGTTCTCTGTGCAACTAACATTTTTAAAGGATGGTCTGTGAAATTCTGTGAGTGCCTGGGAGGGTACATGGGAATGGATTGCCAAAAGTAGCTGGCCTCATGTGCTCACTCTGAACAGCATTTGCCACTGCCATCACTGGAAGGAAGCTGTATAGATAGGGGTGGTTGGTCTGACCCAGTGGGACATTTCTTGCATTCTCTCCATGGTTCACTGGAAAAGTCAGCATCATTCAAAATTACTGTCACTTTAGATTATTTTTCCTCTTCTGGAGGAATCCAAGGCACTTTGGGTCATCTTCTTCAGAAATTTCTGTTATGGCATAATATTTAAAGCTGATTTCAAAATAGTATTACATATTTAAAAGGAAAACAACCTGCTCTCTGAAGGTTGGGGTTGCAGTGATCTCTTTTCTGCATGAATCTTCTTTACATAGGAAATTTTTCAAATTATGTATTCTGTTTCACAGAATTACTAAATTTATTACTAGAGGAAAACAGACTTTTATTACAGCCAAAGGCTGCTTTGATATAAAATTATTAGCTATGCTCAGCCCATCCCAAAGCTCCCAATCTTTTCAGCTGGATGGTTTTTCTAGAACTTTTAATTAAAATTGTTTTAAAAAGCCACAAGTTAGCTGCATGTGTACTTAAACTGAAGTTAGCTCTTCAGTTTTGCTCGTTGCTGTATGCCATCTAATTAATCTGTAGTGATTAAATGTACATAAAAACCTCTGAAATACAAGGTAATTTGTGCAGATATGGAATAGTGAAGAGCTTTTACTAGTCCTTGACATAATTGTTTTATCTATAATTTCAAAAGGCTGCAGATGATAATTGTTTTGATGAAGCAAATGTGGAAAATAGTGTAGCAACCACACGTGGTAAAAAAGATGCAGCACAGACTTACAGAGATGGCGGTGGTTGCTTTAAAGTGTGCAGCTTGACTTTGTTTCTTAGAAGTACAGCTCATGTTGGCTGTCCTCAAAACTTTGGGAATCTCTCTGTGCTGTCTGGCAGTTTGCATCCCACTCTTGTTTTGTTGAACTGACTGTTGTGTGGCTAGGAGGTGGCTTGGGGCTATGTCTTCTTTCATGATTAATGAAAAAGTTAGGGCTGAGTTTTCCAGTGGGACTGAGAAAGCAAAGAGGTCCTACAATATCCACAGGGTTTGTTTTTCTGTCTGCCATTAGTATTCTTGAAATGATTCTTTCTCATTCCTGCTGAAGTGTTCTCAGCAAAAATCTTGGAGGGCTTAGTTTGTAGATAGTGAAACATTCCTTGGAGAAGACAGTTTGTCTTTTAAAGTATAAATGCCTGTGATTTTTGGCAATTCCATGCATTTCCTTGGTCATACATGGGGGTTGCAGACCCTTTGTGTCACAGCAGTGATCAGTTAAATGAAGACTGGCATTGAGTCGGGGGTGCATTGTCACTGGCTGGAGCACCTGCCATTCCAGGGACAGGAAAGGCAGCCCCACAGGTCATGGTGGTGAACCAGGAGGAAATTAGAGCACACATGTCCAAGTGCACTTTGCTCTGAGAGGTATCTCATCTCATGACCCTCATCAGCCACTTGCCCTTTTCCTCTGGTGGGCAGCAGAGCTGCCCAGACCACACTACCTTATGGCCCTGTGGTTAGAGCAAAGTCCCACAAAGGGACTGGAGGGCCTCATCAGATTGTCTATTTCCTGGTTGCCATTCCAGCTGGGAGGCTCTAATTGTGTCAGACCATGAGCCTCAGGTGGGTGTGCTCACTTTTCACAAGGTGTATGAGCCGCAGTTGTCTTTTGCTTTGTTGTTCATGGTTTATTTTAATTCTCATCTGTTTTCTGTCTTTTTGTTCTGTGGTTTCCCATTAATGAGATGGGGCAAAGCTGCAAGTGATTTTTTAATATTGAAAGTATCTATTCCCAAAAAGGTCAGAGAGACACTAGAGGAGAGGCAGGCAAAGTCCACATGGAAGGAAATTTTATTTTGTATCTGAAGGTGGAGAAAAACAGTGTAGAGATTATCTCTATGTCCTCTGACTGAAGCTGAGTTTACAGTTCTGGGATATAGGCTTCTTTTCTGTCCTATTCCCTCTTTTTCCTTCTCCTCCGGAGAACAGCAAAATTCCTCTCTATGGCTTCAAGACCTTGTCATAGCACAGTCTGTGTCCTAACCTCATGATTTTAATGTGTATGAGCCTCTGTCTCTTAATGGTGCATTAGCTTAATTTGTACTTGAACAAAACAATGTTCCGGTTTTGCACATTTTGGTCTATAAATATCATTCTACTTCAGGCAACAATACTCTGGCCTCCTATCAAATACGCCTCCAACTTTTTTTCACAAACCTTTTTTTTTTTTTTTTTTTTTAGTTAAGATTAATTTTGCATTCACAAGCCTTGTTTTACATGTACATTCCAGGGGGCTAATCAGCGTATACAACTACGTATATTCTAGGTTTTTCTGTTTATCCTGAGGACTTCTCCACTTTATTATTTTGACACAGAAAGGAATTTCTGAATTTGTCAAACATCCTGTGAATGGTGGCTTAAAAGCCTCTCTCATGCCATGTGACAAAGAACAGACTCCAGGCACAGACAGGCATATGCTACACGTTACAAGCTGAAAGGAAACCTGTGTAGCAGTGTCCTGACCCAGCTGTACGCAGAGACCCCAGTTTTGTGGTTAACTGTGCCTGTATCCACTGTGTTACTGAAGCTGAGAGTCAGAAACCTGCAGGCAGATCTGGCTTTGGTGCCAGCCTGCTGCCGAAGGAATGTGCCAGAGGCGGAGCTGGATGGAGCCATGCAAAGTGCTCCCAGTGGGAGTTTTCTTTGCAGACATCATATTTTCCAGGAGCTGTACCTGCAAGCCATTTACATCTATATATACCAACTAATGTGCAGACCTTAAATGGAGTCCTTCAGCTGTCAAATAGATTGGAAATGCAGATATGCTGGCACAAGAACTGTCCTATTTCTCCTAACACTGTGCTGTGATTCCCCCCTTGGTACCAGTCTTAAACCCTGCTGACATTTGGAGATATATGAATGAGGGTCAGATATCCGTCATGACTTTTCCTGGTTTTGCTTTGTGCTTTTCCTGCCACTTTTATCAAATTTCAGTGTCTGTCCTTATTACAACCTGCTTCGTGAAGTGCTCTTTTTTGAGGTTCAGAAATGCTTTGCAAACATGAACTCAGCCACACAGCATTTCTGAGGTGTGATGCAACAAGCATGCATCATGTTTGGGGATGGTTGTCTGCAAATATGGAAAAAGAATTATGTTCTATATTTTTTAAAAAATCAAGAGTTTATTACTGAAGTCACAGTAGAAGTCGACTATCTTCAGCATAACAGCAGGTAGGAAAAAAGTTAAAATATGGTGAAGTATTAAAATACAGTTAAGATTAAGTTACTGTGCAAGGATGACAGGACTATGCCAGTGATAAAAGCAGAACTTGGACATTTCCAGTTCTGCCCAATCCAATTCACAGCTCTGCTTCCACCTTTTTTTTTAACATAACTTGTAAATGAAAAAGCATTTATTATCTGAGTGCAAGACCTGGTACAATATATATCTCCACCATAGCTGTTCCAAGCTTCAGTATTCAGTACCTTACACCTTTACTGTCTCTTTCAAACCCAGCTCATTATGATCTTTTGTGTAAGTCTTTCTAAATTCACAGATAATTGACAAGACAGGCTCTAAGGGGCTTAGAGTGAACTATGTTAGTGAAGCTGCTTCACGAAGTTCTAGTGCAGAAAAGCCTAATATATTATGGAAGAAAAATAAATGATTGCCCATGCACAGCAAAAGCTATAATAAAGGAAATACCTCAGTTGATTTCTATTTTATTTTTTTACAAAATACCCACAGGCAATAATCCAACTTCTGGATTAACAGCCTGTAAAATATCGCTCTAAAAAATAAAGCCATCTTTGAACTAACTTACACCAACACAGAAGCCATCAAGAGTCAGCAGAGTCTCTGCTGTGTTATACTTGTGTTACTTGAAACCATGCTGAGTGAAAGCTTTTTTCCTGCTTTTGTAAGACATGGGAAGAATAATTTCTGTCCAAGACTATAAATCAGACCTCATCCTGGGAAATTTAAAACACCCTTGAATACTACCATCTATTAATAGAGATGTTCTCCCTGGATTAACAAATGCCATAATAGTAAATCTTTTTAATTTTTCAGCATTTTGAATTGTTCTCTTCCTGTCTTTCACTGATCTTATTTTCATATCTGATTTTTTTTTCCTTTTAGAGACCTCCAAAACGGAGATTATGTCATTTAGTACATTGAAAGAATATTCACACAAATTTGAGGTATTTAGTACTAAAGAGCCATTTCTGTGCTCCTCTTCAACCTGAAGATCTGGCTGTCTCTACTGTACATTGCCTGTGCCTTGTGTCCAGGAAAGTAGTAATTTTATCACAGTCTGACCATTTTGAAAATTTTATACCTTTTGGGGAGTTACAATATGTGTCAAGCAGAAAGGTTTAAAACCTCTAAGAAAAATTTGCACAGGTACATGCTTTGAGTGGGTGGGAAAAGCACCTGAAGAGTGAAGGGGTAGGAGAGGGGATTTGAGGGAAACATGGAGGGAGAAGGCAATTGTCTGTCAGGTAAATAACCCTAACATTTTAATAAAGATGATTTTCAAAGCAGGATCTTTCAGTGATTCAATTTTTAGGATAAGCTCCAGAAGTAGTTATGCTGGCAATACTATGAGGCAAGAGAGACTCAGGTGTTGAGACAAGCAATAGGCAAGACAAATAGGAAGATTTGTTAATCTAGTTTAGCATGGAGGAGTTTCTGGAATAAAATTAAACGGTGTACCTATGCTTAGGGATTTGCCAGTCTTTAGGTTCAGAATACACAGCGTTAATGTACAATTCAAAGAAAAGAATGATTACACTTAGGAAAGGCAAAGGGCGAATGCAGCATAATGAATCATGGACTAAGAAGGGGTGGATGGTTGCAAAGCCAGGCTGACCTGATAGTCTTTTTGATTAGCAAATGCCCTATTTTGACAAAGAGTGTGTGGTAGATCCTCTTTATCTGGATTTCAGACAAACAAAAATATCTGATCTGATACTATAAAGGAAAATACTAGCTAAATTGTACTTCTAAACAGAAGCACTTAGATAAGTGGTCATAAGGAGCACCTGGAGTTGACTCTGGAGATATATCTAACTACATGTAGTGCTGAAAAGGAAAGTGAAAGGCTGGGGAGAGGCTCCTGCTGGAACTCCAGAGGAGTTTGTCTTTTCAGTGATCTTATTTAATACTTTTATTTGTGACATTTGTAGAAATACCAGCAGATTTCACCTGTCAAATCCTAATGGCATGCTTAATGTCTTTTAAAATACAGATGGCTTCAGCAGGACAGGGAATTTTACCTGGGAACCCTGAGGGGGAAAAGGAGAGGAGAAGGGGAGAAGGCTAAATGGTGAGGCAAAAAGGTGGAGAAAAAAAAGACACGTCATAATGAGTCATGTCTTATGGAAGTACTGTAATCAGAGTGCAGTAATGAGAAAAAGGGGGCTGAGACTAGACCCATTATTTCTCCTATTTGTTCTACTACTGGGAGATTTCAAAACATAGCTGTTGCACCCATTTGACTGGGATGGGATAAGCATTTCAGAAGAGTAACCTCCATCTGTCCACATACTTAATTCCTTAAAGTCAGCCCTATTTGGTAGGCGGTTAGATTATATTTTATTACTTTAAATTAAAGCCTCAAAACGCAGTGTGTAATTTCTTACATTCCAAAATGTCCTGTAACCTGATGGAAAGACTGCTTTGCAGAGTGAAAAGTGTGGTTTCATACAGTTATGCTCAGTTCAGCTTTTCCAGTTTCTAGGCAAATGACTTATTTGTTAGGCTAGTGTGTCAATATGCAGCTGCTACTGCTCCCTATCCATACTGTCCTCATTTTTTAAGGGAGAGGAAAAGTCTTGTGTTCTATTAGTTGACTTAACTTTTTAAGGAGTCTGGCTGACTGTCCTGGGCCTGGAGTAGAAGTGTGGACCTAATGGGGATACATGTCTACTTAATTGCAAGGCTGTGATAGCAGCTCTGAAAGTGCCTTTTGAGTTTGCTTCCAACCTGTTGTGCACAGTGGCTCTTGGCTTGCCCCATGGGCCACATGCGCCTCCTGCTGACAGGCCTTGAGGGGCCCTGTGCCTCCTCCTACCCAAATAATTTAGGGTGAAATGAGGATACCAATAACCTTTGGTACGCGTGCACCTTGGCTGCTGATCATGCATGAGGATGTCAGATGGGATGGCATTGCCCTCTTTGAGATCACAGTATCACAATCTGCTCCAAGTGACCCCTCTCTTGCTCAGTAGAGCTGTGTGACATACAGGATGTGATGGCTGGCCTGCATTTCCACTGACTACGATGTCCGTAGGGGGAAGCTGGAGATTTAAGATTTCATGGCTAGGTACCTGACCCTCACAGTTTCTGGATTTTTCAAAGGCTAGGGTTTGGGCTGGGGGGGTAAGAGGGGAAAAAAATGCATGTTCTGAATATCTGTGAGCACTGGATACCTTAACTGTGTTTTGGTGAGCCTTATGCACTGACAGCTCAGAGTATGATTATGTTTCCATTTGATATTAATGAAGGCACTCAAGGCAAATTCTTTACCACAAAAATCTCTGAGAATCTCCATTAAGAGCAGATTTGTCTACAATGAATGTAAATATTGAATTTTCACAGAATTTTCACAAATTAAAAACCTGCAGTCCCTTTTTTTAGATGTTTTCTTTGTTGTCTAACGATATCAAAAATTAACTGCAAAGTAGCCACAGTGAGAAACAGAATCATGAATATTAACTTGGCAGGTTTATTCTTAAACTGCCTGCCTGAAAAGCAACCTTACCATTCCAGTATTTCACATCTCTTATATGAATAGTAATCAAAGAATTTTCTTTGTCGTGGCAGATCTGAAACACAGTGGACAAAACAGTTCATGCTTGGAACAAAGAAAAGCAATAGAAGCGCTGGAGACCTGCAGTTGGGTGGTTCACTCTCAGATGTGGAGGCTGGCCAAATTTCCCCGGTGGCCTGGCCTTTCTGCCGTGGTTCCACATCAGCAACCGAGCCCAACAAGTGTCAGGATGAATTCAAATAGCAGAATTGATTGCTGGGAATGATTTATGCCTGTCTGCCTCTCCTTGGGTGGAGAAGGTTTGTTTAAATTTTGCCCTGCTGTTTTGAGCTGGCTTCAGACATATCCCAATTTATTGGAAGTCTCTGCTTTTCAGATGCAGTTCTTTTCACCAATAACTTTATGCTATGACATTTTACTTTACTAGCTTGTAAAGCCAGCTTACCGTGAAAGTTTAAAGGAACATGGCTCTCTTAAAGAATATATCTATCCATGGTAACAAGAAAGCTACTCTCAAGTCCTACATGATACATGTTTTGACATAGGAGCCCCCTTGAAATTCAAGGGGGAAAAACACGTTCTTCAACTGAGCCATTCCAAAACATAACCTTTTCAACAAATAAGCCATGAAGAAGCCTTTGAATCTAGGTACATCTGAGATGTTAGAACACAGGACTTGAAATTTGCACTTCACTACAATTTATTGATCCAGTTGCAAGCTTTGCTGCTGCTCCCTGCCTGCCTCCAATTTAAAGAACAAACAAAAATTTTAGAAGCTGTGATGTTGCAACATCATATTTTGGTTTCTGTGAGAATAGAATAGAATAAAATACTCAGAGTTGGAAGGGACCTACTATGATCATCCAGTCCAACTGCCTGATGACTTCAGGGCTGACCAAAAATTTAAGCATGTTGTTAAGGGCATTGCTCAAATGCCTCCTAAATTCAGGGCATGCAACGCCTCTTTAGGAAGCCTGTTCCGATGTCTGGCCACCATCTCAGTAAAGAAACCTCCTGTGGTGCAGCTTTGCACTATTGCCTTGTGTCCTGTGACTGCATAGGAGGGAGATGAGCACTGCCCTCTTCACTTCCCCTTCTCAGGAAGCTGTAGAGAGCAATGAGGTTTGCGTTCATCCCCCTTTTCTCCAACCTAGACAAACACAGACATCTAGGCTGCTTCCCACAGAACATTTCTTCCAGCACTGTCACTAGCTTTGTTGCCATCCTGCAACAGATGCAAGTACCTTCACATCCTTTTCAAATGCTGGGGCCCTGAACTGCCAGCAGGTACCCCAGGTGAGGCTGCACTAGCTCTGAATACAGCAGGATTATCACCTCCCTTGACAGGCTGGTGATGCTGTGTTTGATGCCCCCCAGGATGGGGTTTGCCCTCTTGGCACAATGCTGACTCACACTGAGCCTGCTGTCAGCCGGCATGCCCAGATCCCCTGCAGCTGGGCTGCTCAGCAGCCGCTCCTCTCCTAGTCTATGCTTGTTCATAGTGTAGATATTTTATATTTGACCAGTTTCTTGCCTCCTGAAGAAGGTTGCCGAAGTTTGTGTAAATAAGCACTTCAATGCAGGGGTCATGGTAAGATGACAAATATGACATCTTAAAATCTGTGAGGTTTAGTTAGGAAGTTCAACTGAGAAGCATTTCAGTGTTGTTGATTTTGGTAAATGTCTTCGTTTGTTCAGGAACTTTGTTTTTACAAACACTATGCTGTTTTTATAACTTATTAAAAGCATTTCTAGATTGTCCATTCTTAATAATTTTGTTATAAGCACGTATAGAATTTACACCTCCCTTTAAAAAATAATCTTCTGTATATAATCTGTATATTGCTGTCAGGAACTCAGGTACACCTAACACTTCTTTTCTGATATTAATGTAAAAAAGGGGGCCTTATTTCTTCTCTCAGTGGTATCTATCCTTTTATATTATGAAATGTCATATAAATAGCAAAAAGAAAACCTCATTTTTAAAAGGACTTTCTTCCTGAGACAAAACAAAGATGACATTGCCCTTGTCTTGATATTCCCCAGTGTGCCATGATTAAAGTATTTTCATTGTCTAGGCCATCAACTTTATTTTAAAGCATGTCTATTTTAATTCATGTCCCCTTATAATTCATTGTCTAAATTCTCAGCACAGATGTATAATCATTATTTTTACTACAGCAATATCTAGAAGACTCTACTTACTTTGGGGCTCTGTGGTTCTTGATCCTATACAACCAAAAAGACAGTCCTTGCCTAGGCATTTTTTTTCCAAATATGTAAGTATAATAGGTTGCAATATTCTTTTCAGCATTTTGATTAAGTTGCTCATGCTGGTTTTAAGATAATCAAAACCCTGTCAGATAATTTCATCTCATATTAGAGTAAAATTCTGTTTCTCTGAGCAGAAAGAATTACTCTGTTCCTGATAATTAAAGATCTTTTCTGCTCTATATGCTAAACTGCACCATCTGATGTTGGTGCATGGCAATTGAAAACAGCAAGAACTGCCCACATGAGTCCAAAGGCCAGGTTTTTTCCTGAAGAGCTGACACAAAAGATTTTTCAAAATCTGTATTTTGGTATTGCAAGGCAATGGTGCAATGTGTTCTGTGACCAGTCAACAGCACAGCCTTGGTTACCAGCAGTGCTGGTAAGCTTACTGATGAATTTTTCAGCCATTTGAGCCTTAACAGCCTAGACATGCCCTGGAGAGCTGGAACAGCAGCTCTGATAGCCTTGCAATACACCTGGCATTGCCTGGGAAAACAAAACTGATGAGCATTGCATGAACTTCCTCAGAAATTGCCCTTTGCTGATTTTTTGAGAGTCCATTGGAGAAATGAGTCAGCTACTTCCTTCTCTCCTAAAGCCTATATGAAGGGACTTCTGTAGACTTAATTCACAGAAAGATTCCCTTTGCAGGTGTTAAATACTAAAGGCATGCAGGAGCAGTTGCTGCTGCTTCTAACACAGCAGAGAACAAATCCAAGAACATAACTGGAGTCAAAGGAGCAAGTGAAAGATACGGGAGGGAAGCCAAAGAGGCAACTGGAATAAAACACAGGAAGGAAGTGGTGAAGGAAGGCAGTGATAGAGGAAGGAGAAAGACTCTAGAAGGAAGAATAGAGTTGGAAACACAGGGACACAAATAGCAGCTATATTTGATTTTTAGCCAGAAAGGAGCTGCAGCTCTTCGTACAGATGTGTACACAGTCACATAGATGCTGTCTAAATAAGATAGAATTAAGCTGGTACTCATATTCACATCCTTTATAACTTTTTCTCTAAGAAGGAATGCAGCAAATTCGAAAGAAGCAACTTAAAAATATTTCTGTGTCAGCACAGCAAGCCATCACTCAGTAGAAAACTGAAGTAATCCTACATAAATAAATAGTCTTTAAAAGAGGATCAAAGTAGGAGAGAGAGAAACAAAAGGGAAGAAACAGTCACAATTATGTTTCATCAGATTCCTTTTCTATGCCTCTACACTTTCTTTTGTGTTCATTGTGTGCAGCTACAAGTTTACAGCTGCTTTCTCAATGTTCATTAAAAAATGTTGCTAAGCCTTCCTAAAAGCTACAGGAAACTTTCTGGTACAAAAGCATCTGATGAACTTTTGAATGGCAGGTAAGGCCCCATTACTTGCATTGTTTTATCAAATGAGTGGTTCCTCTGAATTCACTTTCTGCTTTGAAAAAGAGATCTAGGAGGTTGCCATGTTCCAGAGGCAGAATGAAGTTAATGTATCTGTTGTTTTGTCAGCCCATATGACTGAAAAAATCTAAATACATGTGAGCTTGTCAAAAATATTTTTAAAATATTTAGTCCTGTAAAACACTGGAATGAATTTTTGAAAATACTATTATGCTAAGAAAAAATACCAATATGCTTATTCTGGAGTAAAGCCATAAAAATCAAAGGAGAACAAGTGTCAAATTAGTTTCAAGGCAGCATGAGAGAAGAATGGAAAAATAATGAGACTCTCCAAGTTTTGCTTCCAAAGAGGAGGAACCTTTTCCATTTCTTCAAAATTAAATTAAAACAAATGCACTGTAAGAAATAAATATTAAAGCAGGGCCAGTCTGTTGTTCTTTCATTTAAAAAGCAAGTGCAAGTGTGTTTAGGGATCACTCTAACCTTAGCACTTCATGTGTGTGACACCCCAGCAGGATACTGGGTTGTGCTAGGTGTGTGGCAGAACCCAGGAACTGATCAGGGTATCAGCCAGTGGAGACCTGGCTCAGTGCTCTGCTGTTGGGTTTAATGTCCCTGCAGTTTTGCAGTCTGCAGTGCTGGCACACGGAGCACCCTCCTGGCCAGGGACAAATGGAGCTTCCCAGATCAGCTGGAGGTGATGGGCTGTGGGCTGCTCCTCTCTGCAGTGTCCTAGGAGCCAGCTCAGGGTACTGGTGCTTGCTGGTGGACATGCTGGCAGAAAGGAGCACCCTTGGTGGGGTGAGGAGCACTGTGGCACATGGGATGCAGGCTCCTGGTGCCAGCAGTGCTGTCAGAAGCAGGGTTGTGAGACCCAGCCAGCTGCCAGCACTTTCACAGCCATCTGTCCTGCTCCTGCACAGCTGGAGCAGCCAGGAGTTAGTCCTCTACACTGGGAGAGATATAGGTCTTGCTGTGCTACCTTAAATTGAATTTAAGAATTAAAAAAAAATAAAGTCTGCCTTGGGCTTAACTGCATGCCTTAAATGGGGAATTTTAATAATGGGCCAACAGCAGCAGTTTGAAGTATCTTACTGAGGAAAAGGTCACTGTGCCCATAAGTTATCCCAGCATTTGATCAGTGGACTCTTTTCCAAAGACTTTAAGTCTTATTATTCACTGCTTATAAAGTCACTTGAGATATAATAAGTCTTTTTATAGTAATGAAAGAACTCCCACAATTAGCCAGAAGGCAGCCATCTATCTTTTTAAACTACTCGGTTCAGAGGAGACCAGGAGTTTCAGTCATCTGTACGTGGATGAATTGCTGTGACAGTGATAAGTGTAACATTCATGTGGCGATGCCGGCTGTGAGTGAGTTCATGGAAGGGTATTGGGGTTTTTTTAGAAGTGAAAGAGAAACTTTTCTGTTAGCGGAACATGGAGTATGATTCCCTAAAAAGAAAAAAGTGACTACGCATTATTTAGAGTCCTAAAGTCTGCCATTCAGCCTCTTCCATTATTCTTTGGGAACTGCAGATGATTAAAGAATGTCGTTAATTTGATCCCCTGAAACTTTAATGGCAGATACCTTTTGAAGAGCCTCTTCTCTGAGAAAAGTACATACCCAGTAAGAGAAATTGGAGAGTGAGCTTGTGGTGGAACAGAGACACCATGAAGTTCACAGGAGAACAGAGCATTCAGTGCAAAGGCTTAGAGATAAAAAGTGTTTGTTCGGAGCACACACACTGGCTTTGATTGTATTTTTCCCCATCATCAAAGGATTACTGTATGTGGTAGATCTCTTGAGAAATTTATTTAATGCCCTATCCCCAAATAGAAAAAGTGTGAAATGATTAATGTAATAAATGATGTTCTAATTACATCAAGAAGTAACACAACGTATTTTATGCATGCCACAGCTAGTTTAGTCTTTATTGCCCTCAGGCAGAATCGTAATATCATCAGAAAAACTGTTTGTCAATATTAAAAGCAATTTGCATAGTAAATATACCCCAGCCTTGCAACATTGCCATCTGGGTTAGCTGAGCATTCGTGTTGGTACCGGGAGGTGCTGGTGAAGGCAGACCCCATGTGTGTTCAGCTCTCCAGCTGTCACCCTGGGCGGATGACAAGTGCCAGCATTCCCAGCCTGCGGGGAGGGGACAGGTTCAGTGAGAGGGCAGTGGGAGGTCTTTGTAGAGAGCAGTTCAGGAAAGGAAAGATGGAAGCTTCTGGAATCTGCAGGCGTGAGAGTCCTAGGGAGTAAAGAAAGACCTGCGCTGAAAGAAAAAGGCAGAGTGAGGAGGGCCAGCAGCCTAAGAGAGAGAACAGAGGCAGCAAAGCGAGGGAAGGAGGAATGAGGCTGGGAATACAAACTGGAAGAGCATGCAAAAAAGATGGTGATTGCAACTACTCACAGATCTGCTGGGCAGATTGAGTGGGTTAGAAAAAGACAACAGCAGCTGATCACAAATACATGTCTACCGGCAGTTGTCTTCAGGCAGCTCACTCTGAAACTAATGCAGTAATTCTCGAATTTAATTTCATGATTTTGTTTCACTCACAAGACAAATGCAGATAATACAAACCAAGAGAATTGCAGATAATAGTATGTTCTCTCTTTTAAAACTTAAGTGAATTTTTTCTGAGCTCTTGCTGTACTTTTTGAGCTGAACTTTCTGAGCTGTTCTGATGTTGTTGGACATTGGCATTAAAGGACTTGAAAGGATCTTTGTGAGATGGACTTTGTTCTAATACACAGTGATGATTTGGAGGAAATACTCTCTAGCTGCCAAGCCACGTGTTATGAAATGCAGAAATTAAGTTTGCATTTTGGCTACAAATTAAAGCTGCTGAGTAATGATTTAAAACTTGTTAGAGCAGTGATAGTTATCCTGGAAATGTGAATTGTAGCATCCAAGTGGTTTTTAAGAGATGTCACTAGGTGAGGGCCCAGAACCAGAAAGAATCTATAGGGATGGAAATGTCCCTTACAGTGTTAAGCAGATTGGAATACTCTCAGGCATTTGCAGTGAATGATCACTATACCTCACACAGCCAGCTAGAAGCAGGCTATAGGCATGCATCTAAAACACAATCCATTTCCTATACTCAATACCATAAATGCAATAAAGCAGTCAATACATTTAAGATGTAAAACCCCAAACCTTCTCCCAAAGTTGGGGGGATCTTCAATGATTGCTTTGCTTACAACAGACTTGAATGTTTTTTCAAAACATGGAGCATGATTTTGCACACAGAATTTTGGGACATGCTTCTAGCAGTGGTTTTATTTTATTTAAAGATGACTGGCCAAGGAAGGCAAAATCATGAAGAAAAAGGATACTGATTTTCGATTTATTAAAGAACCAAAGTTTCACGAGCACAAGGTATTAGTTACCCTGCTCACTAGTTAGCTGTATTAACTGCAGATGTGATGAGAACTATTTGTCCATTCTCTGTACATCTGCTTGGGACATTTTTTCCATTCCAGTTTAAAAATCTTCTGAATTCCCTAGGACAGCTTGTTAGGCAATAGCTCCAGTCAGTGTCCAGCTCTTTGCTGGGGTCGTTCTGAAATATGTCGTGTCCCTCATAGAGAAAAGTTCTAGCTCTCAGAGATGCACTGATCTCAGTGAACAACTCTGACAAAATGAAGCATCATCTTGAGGTCAGTTGAAAGGAGGGTGCTTTTTATCTGACAACTGCTGTTTAAATGATCAAAATTGCCAAGAAGTCACTGCTGAGAGGAGATTTTATGGAGTGGAAACAGATATACTTTTATGTTTTCCAAGTTTTTGTAACATTTATTTTGTCTTGCTCAGATAAAGGCTTACCCATAGGTTTTTCAGCCACTGTAGCTTTCTGCTAATTACTGGGAAATAGAAGTTGTGTGCTGGTTACACACGGAGATGCACAGAGGGCTGAAGTACTGTGTGTTGCCTGGGCCTATCTGGTATTGTTGAACCAACTACACAAACCAGCTGTCAAACAGCCCAAACCTCAGCTCTGTGGGTAATAGAGATGTAATTCTTGTTGTAAGCCTGTGGTCCAGCTTGAGACAAGCAGCCAGAGCCTGCATGTTCAGCAGCTTGTGTAGCTTTTAGGATGGATGACAAGATTTCACACTCAGGGCAGCAAAGGATCAAACTGGAACAACAGTTGCTTAACTCATCTGGCCAAGGAAGAGGAACTGTCATTAACCAGCATATAAAAGTTGTCCCTTTACTGAACTTATGTGAACCCTGACCTAGATAGTGGTATTGGATAATGGCTGAATTTGCTGTCTTTCAGATTAACTTGCTGAAGAAATGCAGTTTAGTGCTAAACTGTAACCTGAAGTGTCAGTGTGTCAAATGCCCTTGCTGTAGATGAACTATCAAATTTGTGTTAGCAGAAAGCTTACAGTGTCCTCTCCAGCATGTGTGTCACATGTGCAGGGCCAACCTGTCCTGCCCAGGGAGCCTCACAGCTGTTGGCCCTCAGCAGTGGAAGTTTTTTAGAGTTTCTGTATGCCAAAAGCTGCAAGTCTGGGAGGAAGCTGAAATGTTCTTGTTCTTTTTTTCCCTGTAGCTTGCAGTTAGGAAGGGTTCAAATTCCCATTCTAAAGAAGGACTGGTTAAACTTAAGGATGGTGTTTGATCTTTGTGCCAGTCTGCTGTCCAAGGATATACCCAGGGAATGGTAGCCTGGGTGTATTTAGGGTGAGAGATTGAAGGTGAGGAGACTTCTGTGATGAGAGTAGATTTAGCACCTGTCAGGTCAGGGGCGTCTTCTGCATGGGTGTTGAAATCTCCTAGGACAGTGAGCCTTGTGTGAACTCTATCATGATGTCAGACAGCATCTCTGTCATTCAGCTGGGAAAGCTGTGTCTAGACATCTCTGCTCTCGCAGAACACTTCAGTTATTCTTCCCTTTGCCTTTACTGAATAAATGAAGTGTCTCAAGGGATTTTACTTCAGCAGAGCTGATCTTAAATTTAAACTTGCATATGCCAGATACTTGTTGAGGATAGGAGGTTATCTCATGAGCTGCTTATGCAACGTCTTTTGTGATGATTGTATTCACATGACTATACATACTTTTTCTCTTTTTTTTTTCCTTTTTTCTGCTATTTTCCTTTTTCTCTTAATATGGAAAAAGTAAAGACTACAGGAAACATCAACTTTTCTGGCTCTTTTGTTTCAGAAATTCTGCCCGGCATTAAATGATCAAGAGCAGAAAAGTGTTAGAAGACATACAAGGCAGTTTAAATTTTCAGTCACAGGCACTTAAATCCTGGAAGCAGTCTTCATTGAAGAACTGATTTTTCTTCACCTTTTCTTTAGCCCTCATAACTTAAGATAACAACCATTTATCTACATATTTTATAGTCACTGTTTTGTTATTTAGTCCTGTCCTTACTTTTCTGCTGCCCACCTCTCTATGTGTAGGAATAAGCCTGTGTACACTGGTGCTGGCATTAGATGTGGCAGTTGGCCAGAGTCAGTTGATGTTTGCATGAAAGACAAAGCCCATTTCCTTGTTTATTTTCTGATGCTGATGAAGTTTTGCATGTGGCTGGGTTTAAGCAAGAGTCCAAAGGGGATGGCAAGGATCCAGGCAGTGGCCACTAGTCACTCTGGGGGAGATGTTGACGAGTGGCCCAGACTTTGCAGGGTGTCCAATAGCTGGGGGAGAGAGCTTCAATAACCAAAAGCTTAATCAAAGAGGGCAGGAGGATGGTTTACATGAGAAAAGATATATTCTTTACTTAACATTCACAACTTGCTTGTGGATTAATTAGCCCATCTGCTACAACAAATGTATTCCCTTGTCTTTGTGTTGACTGTTAAAAGTGACTGATTTCTCTATCCACTTAAAATAGTACCCTGGATTCCACTGAAAGTAACTTTTCAGAGGCAAGGAATTTATTTAATGATCCACTAAGAACCTGTAAATGGCTTGCTGTAAATAAGTGTTCAGCTGTCTTTGACTCCCAGGTGTGAGTGTTAAGTTGGGTGTAATGCAGGAGGAAGAAAATCCTTAAAGGACCTGCATGAGGAGTGCATCCAACCCCCTCTCTAGTACTGGCTTTAGGTTTTTTAAAAAAATCTCTCTTTTCAGCCCCAAGTGGGCAGGACAGCTGCCAGCATAGAGTAATTCACCTATAGATTTTCTTCTGAGAAAGGAGGCATTTGTAAATTAGGTGGCCTTTATGCAGATCGACAAAGTGTGTTGGTGAACTTCAAGTGACAATTTAAACAAGTATTGGGTTCGATATGCTTGTATTTCATAAGAAACCAAATAAAGGAGAGAACATGTTTAAAGTCATCAAATTAAAGAGGCATTTAAATCAAAATAGAGGTCAGCCATAGGTTCCCAGGATAAAGGAAAATGTGTATCTTTTGTGATTTTTCACATTCATGTGATTTTAAAATATTATTATTATTCTTTAGAAATAAAATTTGCACGTAAATTGTATTATTGGGAATTTATGTCTACTTCCTCAGAACAAGTGATAAGTATTGACTGATAAGAATAGACAGATCTTCTGGTTTTCAAAAAAAATGGTTTTGTATGCTATCCAAACATATTTTAGATTTATTGATGTGGATTGATGATAAAATGGTTATCTTGTGCCAAAATCCACATGGTTCAGCTGGGATACAGAAGGATTGTGTGTTTTATACTTGAATAGAGGAAAAAAATTGATACATTGCTATTTATTCCCAAGCATTGACTTTTAGGAAAAACACCATGTAGTTATCTCAAGCTTAAAAAGTATCGAAAGGGATGGAGAGTCAGGAAAGTAATTCTTCTATTCTTAGAATAATAAGTGTCCTTCAGACAGACTGTGGGACACTCTTGTTACAAAAACCACAGAAGCTGAAAAATTGTGTCCTTGATAGGGGCTGAGTTAGAAACAAGAATGAAGCAGAGACTGGAACTGAAGAGTGGCTAGAAGACCCAGGCTTGAAGCTTTATCTCTAATTGCCTCCATTAAATGGGGCTGAGTCTGAACACTCTGGCAGTGTGACTTGTGTTATCAGAGAGGGTTTGCAGAAGCTCTCTCCTTGGGGAAATTTCTTTGGTTTTCTAATAACTTAATTTGTTCTTTGATTGCCCTGGCTCTTCCTCTTAGATACAACTGATATTTTTTTCCATGTAAATTAGATTATAATTAGGTTATTATTTTATGGATGATAGTTTAAATGATAAAGTTATAACATTACGCCTAATTTTTGGCTTCAATTATCAGACAGACCCCAGATATACATGCTTAGGTGACCAACCTAGCTGCCTTTTGAATTACCTGCTTGCAGTCTAGGCTGCAGTGATGTGGTGCTTTGGGGTGTCACAGACATTCAGCATAAGGAGATTTTAGCTTTTATATGTATAGAAATGTGTTCAAAATCTGCAGGCTTCTCATCACTGCAGACAGCATCAGGGCTAGCTGGAAACATCAGCTGACCTTTACATTGGTGGCTACATCACAATGCAGTTATTTTGCATGTCCTCGTGAGTGATATGACCACAAAAGTACTGATTCTTTGGAAGCTAAGTCAGAAGAAAGATAATGCTGCCTTGAACTTGTGCACATACTCTGGAAATGTATTGAGTTGATGTATATATGAAAATAATGATCAGCAGTATCCCAGCCATGCGCATAAATATGACAGGACTATGGCTGCACAAGTTGCTTCAAAATGTTCCTGATGGCTGCTGAGTTACTGAGGCTCTTTTCAGTTTGCTGACATTGTTCCTGTTTACCTTTGTCTTTTTTGACAAGAAATTTCCTAGAATCTCTTGAATGAGGGAGTGATGTGGCAAAGAAATTTTCATTTCGACCACTATTTGCAGACTTTGGGGAAAAGTAATTTATGGGATCTGTCCCATTTCTGGGGAGAGTTTACACTTAGTTCAGTAAGTTTTATGAAGTTTTATGACAAATTGTCTATACAAAGAAGACGATTTGAACATGACCTTGCAGTAGAACCTATTTCTGATTTGCCAGTGGTGTAGAAGTTGTCCCAGGAATATAAATTTTAATCAGATCTTGGTACCTTCAGATAGTCACATTTCTTACTAGAAAACCCTGCCGTTCTACCCCAGCACAGGATCATCTCATTTTCAAAGGAGCTCACAACAGTTAGGTCCTGTGTAGCAGTCAACAGTGGTCCCACTGCTCTGGACACAGCAGAATAGTATTTTCTGTGTAAGGATGTTGCACAGCCTTGTGTTCAAGGGCTTAGCTATTGACTACCATTGACCAATTAGCCTTCACATTCTGTAGTGGGCTGATGCTTGCAAATCTTGCCCCAAACACCTGTATTTGTATAAATTTAGCATAATCAAACCTTGCGGTTATGTTTTTTAATACCGTAAGGCCTCATCTAGACCAGGAGTAATTTGCTGCTTTGCCTTTAGCAGAGACAAACCTTGGCACAGTCTTTTAGTTTTGCCAAGCTATGCTACATTTGCAATGTAATTTTCTCTGGTTGATTATTTCTCTGTTCATAGCAAATTATTTATTGAGTTAGTTCTCTTTCCTTGAAAGAGCAGCAGCTGACTGTGCTAGTCAAATCTTCCTATCTTTGGTCTTAATGGTTGTATAATAGCCATACCAGATAAGTGACAAAACACTGAAAATTGGCCTTGTTTCTTTTTAGACATCAGAGACATGTTTATTGACATCTGCATTAATAACAGCACTATGCCAGAAATCCTTTAAAACAATTGCATCACACAGAAAATGGTGAAATTCAAAATTAAAGGCACCCCTCCTATTTTAGCTATATTTTACAAAGTTAATAGAACAGGATAAGAGAAAGAATTTAAATTTACTTTCTAAATATTGCAGTTTCTTTGCTGTGTTTGAATTCCGTTGGGTGGGATAGTTATGGAAGAGATCAAACCATTTCTAATTTCTGGCAAAGGTTAAAAAACTTATTTCTTCTCCCAGATGTATATTCCCTCTTGCATGGATACCAAAATATCCTCATCGATGTCATCAAGTGGCTTTATGTACTGCACAAATAATTCATCCCCCTATATTTTACACCCATGTTTTTATGCTGTCTTTTTTCTCACCTTTGCTGTATTCTTCTGTTTTTCTCTAGGTCAATGGGAAGGACCTCTCCAAGGCCACTCATGAGGAAGCAGTGGAAGCTTTCCGCAATGCCAAGGAGCCCATTGTAGTTCAGGTTTTACGACGAGCCCCAGGTACCAAAGCTCACAGCAGCTCTCAGGATGTTCAGCTTATGGATGCCAGCACTCAGACTGACATCACTTTTGAGCATATCATGGCTCTGGCCAAGCTAAGGCCTTCCACTCCACCAGTTCCTGATATCTGCCCTTTTCTACTTTCAGATAGGTATGGTTTATGTTTTTCTGCTGTTTACCTGCGGGATTGAGGCATTGCAGTTATTGTCTTCTAGCCTTCTCCTGAAAAAGTCTCAGGAACATTTTAAATAAGAATAAATGTTGTTGATAACCACTATCCCATTCAGGCTTCAGTGACAGCATTCCTTAGCACTGCTTATAGATTAGGGTTAAGCCCTAGTCAAGAAGAAAAACACTTCTGTGTTCCAGAGTATCAAAAAGGCTTCTTCTGACCTAGAAAGAACTTGTCCTGTTTTCTGTTCTTCCAGATTGTTTACAAAAAAATCAAGGAAACAAGTGATTTAATATAAAAGTCCCCTTATCAAAAGCAAAACAATTCCAAAAATATGGATATCAAAAAGTGCCATTTCATCTGTCATATGGCAAAATATATGAATTAAATTCTCTCTCTTTGGAACTGAATTGGATGCAAACACCAGCAGGTGGTGCTTATACATAAGTAGGGTGTAGGGTCCTGTTTTGACTCAACCTCAGAAACAGCATCATGTAGTGGGTGACCCCAGATGACCCTACAGACCCTCTGTAGCCTGCAAAACTATAATAGCCCTAGAGCTTTTTCACTGATTTGCTGGCATGTTGTGTGTCTCTGCAGAATTGATTCTAATGCAGAACCTGCCACTTTTGACTTTGATGTACATCCATTTTTAGAAGTTGTAAGTTAGATGGATTGGGCTTACTGCTGACTGCTGCACAGCAAGGGACAGGATACATGTATTTCTGAGTTTGTGCTGGGTATTTCTAAACTGTGGCCTACTGTGATTGAAGTTCCCGTGCCAACAGCATGGGGAAGAGTTTTCAGCCTCTGCTAAGATAGATCCACACTGGATACTGCATGGTTGGGATCCAGTCTTGGGTCTAAAGATGTTTTAAAGACCTCCTTCTTTGTGTTCCAAGCCCATTTAACAGTAGAGTTTACTGACATTTGTAATTGTGCAGTTGCTCAAGTGCACTTCACCACGTTGTTACCACTTTAACACAAGAGGATGATGTCAGTTATTTTATGCAAATTCTTGAACAGTTTGTGAGCCTGATACATACGGCCTGTAGACTGTTCAAGACTATGACCAGATAATTAGTGAGCTGCCCCCAGCCATGACACAGGACCTGAATCTGGAGTTATGTACTTTTATGAGTGTAAGGAATCCAAAAATGTCATAGTGAAACAGTTTGGCCCAAACCAGACCCTTTTAAGAAATCACCCTGTGTAAATCTGCCTAAAGATGAGCCCAGCAAAATTAACTCAGCCAGAGCATGAACTTGTGCAAAGAAAATAACTTGTGCTGCTTCTTGATAACTGTTCCTTTCAGGCTGTCAGGCCATTCAGAGTAGCACTCCTGAGATGAGAAAAACTATGAAGTGAGGCTGGGTGGGCAGCAGGATGGGGACAGGGGATGGGGA
>WBMY01001775.1:75161-93213 GCA_013397315.1 Donacobius atricapilla | reverse complement strand
CCGCGCCGACCAATCAGCGCGCCCGTCACCGCGCGTGCCCTCCGCGCCGACCAATCAGCGGCGGAGGCGGTCGGCGATGCGGCCCGCCGGGCGGCCATGGGGAATGCCGCGGTGGGAGCCCGAGTGTGAGGGAGCCGCGCCGCGCTCCCAGCGTTCTCCAGGGAGGGAAAGGGCCAAGTTCCTCATGGAGAGATAAGGGCTGAGCACAGGCGTGTCCCGGGCCGGCTGCAGCTCCTGCTGGGATCGGCTCCTGCAGCGCCCTGGCCCTTGTGCCGCGGTTTGGCCCTGCGGATCTCGCTGGTGCCGCGTCCCCCTCTCGTTTTCCCTGAGAGAGACACAAACATGGGACTCACTTAGCGGTGAGTTTGCGAGTAATCTCGGAAATGATCAGTACGAATCGCTTCATTGTAGGTGCCGAGGGAGAGCACTTAGTGTGTTTTCGAAACGAGTGAAGAACACTGAGTTTTCAGCGAGTATCACAACGCTCGCGTTGTCCCGCTGCCTGCAGGGAGCTGCAGACCCTGTTTCAGATGGAGACATACAAGTGTAAAAATAAATGGTTGGTGGCCTTTTAATTTCACAATAGAAACTGACTTCGCAGTTTTGGAGAGGCACAATGCGCTGTGCGGATGAGGTGTTGAAAGTGCAATGAACAAGAAATTAATTTATCAACAGGATCCTTCAAGTGCTCCGTAATAACCCGTTAGGGCTGCTTGGGAGGCTTTGCTGTTTGCTTGTACTTGGGGGATTCATTCAGGTACAGACATAAATCTGAAATACGTACAATGGTGTGTTTTTCTCTGGATGCCTCTCCCACAGCAGATGCCCAAGATTTTTCTGCTTCATTTGACTGAAGGCAGGCAAGACAATTAGTTTTCCCTTTAATCTTCCTCCAGTTTTCTGTCAGTGCTGTCCTCTGCAGAGCATTGCAATTTAATCACATAAAGAGAGCAAGGCTGAGAAATGCGATTTGTCCTTCCTCTCACTTTCTTCTGTGAATTATGTTCTCCTGTGAAGGTTGGTGCATGCCCCGAGAGAGACATCTCAGCCTTTAAGAGAGGATTTTGGGCAGGAGGTTTGGTGTTTTGCTTTGTTTGTGCCCGTCGGTGTGAGGCCTTGCCTAGACCATGCCAGTACCCCGGAGGTGTCACTTCTTTCTGTCCTGAATTTGTGGCTGAGGTTGTCAGGTGATGGCAGGGCCTTTGAGAGAAGAGTATATATTGGGAAAGAGTGTTTATGTTGCTAAATGGCGTGCCCTGGTTTGAATTCCAGATGCTTGTTAAGGCAGGAATAAAATAGGGGGGGTAGAGATTCAATCTGATTTTAAGACATTTGCCTCTTTCTTGCACTGAGTTCAAGCCAGGAGCGTCCTCTGAGGTGCCACCAATTTCTCTATGTCTTCTCAAGAGGTTTTTTTGAAGACTTTAGCCTGTGATCATTCTTATATTTGTCTGTGAAAAGCAGGGCTGTGCCCAGGGCCTGGGGGCTGTGGCTGGTGAGGAGGGGACAAGCTGGGTGCTGAGGGATGGCAGGGAAAATGCTGAGTGTCCCAGGCAGGATCTGTGTCCCCACCGTGCAGGTGACTGCAACCCACCCCTCTGTGCATCTCTGGCTGGGAGGGGTTTGGGTTTTTCCTACAGAAAACTTTCTGCCAATTAGGTCTTTGCGTTTTAAAGTTAATTTTATTTTAAATATAGGACACCTCTGATGAAATGGTGGACGTGGGGGGGGTGTTTTGTGGTTTGTCAACATCTGGTTTCTGCTGATGTGAGACTGAAGGCAATCCTTGATGGTGGTGCTGTAGAAAATACTCTTTCCTTCTTCCAGAAAAACCAGATTTCACGGGATGAACATCTCATGTCTTCACTGGCAGCACCGGGGCAGATGCAATAAGAGGACTTGATAAAGTTTGAGCAGAGGCAATGAACCACCAGAGGTCTAGTGGAGGCCATGCTACAGGCACCCTCAGTATTCTGCATGAAAAGGGTATTCCTTGAGATTTTTGGAGCTGAAAGAGATGAAAGTGAGAATGTTATTTCCACACATGATCTAAATATGGTCTAGAGATACGCTGTGTGCATGGGGGAGCCACCAAGGGAAGACCTGCATCACAGGGTTACAGCAAGACTAGGCAGAGAGACATGTCCTCCCTTCTCTAATACAGACAGACATGAGTTGAACCTCCAGAACCCATTTTTTGTAATTCAAGTTACAGAGTTTCATGAAAAATAAGAATTAAAAATTAAAATGTAGTTTGGTTTCTCTTTTTTCTGTTTTGTTTTTAAAGTGAAAATATTAAGCCCTCTCCTGAAATTGTTATTTTTTGGGACAAGACAGTTGGAGTTTGAGTTGGTGTGGTTTTTCAATAAATTGAATTTTGTGTTACCTAGAAGCTGTGACACAAAATTCCTTGTAAAGAACACTCAGAATTTAAGATTTAGAAGAAAACCAGCAGTGTCACTTACACGTTCATTTCACAGATCCTCCAGTTTCTGTTGAAGGTCAGAATAGTTGCCATCTCCTCTTTAGTCAGTTCAAAGTCAAACACCTAAATAGAGAAGGGGAAATCACTTCTTTAAACAAAGGTAAGAAAAATACAAGAGCAGCTCCACACTGGAGAATCCATTTTCACACATGGACTGTGAAGAACAACTTGTTTTATGGGATTATTTTAAAAGGGATTATTTTATGAAGACTGCTAATTCTAGATAAGATGTTTCTGGCATGTTCCTGTGTGGGGATTCCAAGCAAGCTGTGCCTGCTCATCCATCCACAAGCCATGGAACAGGGAATAATATCATGTAAGGATTGCTGATTAAACTCTCAAAAAGTAGGCCTGGGTTAGCACTCAGTAAAGTGTAGTTAAGATAAATAAGGAAGAATGTGGGATTGGTATTTCTGAGCCTGAATTTCAGCTTGCTAACCACTGCTACCTCCTTTCCCAAGGGAAAGCTGCCAACAGTTTCTCTTTCCAAAACATCTCTCTCCGTTTCTCAGCACAGGCTCAGCAAACAGTGTTCCCTTTGCCAGAACAACTGTCCCAGGGGTTGTTTCCTATTCCTGAACCAATGGAGAGCAGTGTCAGTGCCATGGACCAAGAATAGACCTTTTTACACAGCGTGTTCTAAAAGAAACTGCTGGGATTGTAAATAAAGCCTCCTTTCTCTTCTGACAGCTCCATGGAGTCAATCTATTTTTGTGTCCTACCGTGACAGAAAGAGCCCAGCCCTCCTGCTGCAGGAGGCCGTGGCAAGGGTGAGAAAATCACTGCCAAGCCATCCCTGAGGGGCAGCACCCAGCTCACTGCTGAGCCCTCACCTGGAAGTTCTCCACAATGCGCTGCGGGGTGACAGATTTGGGAATCACAATCACATTTCTCTGGATCTGGAAGCGAAGGAGAACCTGCAGGAACAGACAACTCAGTCATTGCTCCTGTTCCAACAGCTGTTTTCCCTAAGCTGTGCCCCCTCCTGCAGAGCTGCATTGCACATCACCCCTGGCCCTGCAGTCCAGGTTGCACTGCCTGGAGAGCAAAGAGGGAAGCAGTGGAGCCTCAGAGGAAACCTCCCTTCCCATCCAGGTTTTGGGCCAGTCAGTTCCTTTTCTTTGCACCTGGCATTTTAGCAGTCTGTGCAAGGCTTACATTCTCTGCAAGAGGACTTGAGAAGGGGAGTGACATCTGAAAGTCATCCAGAATCTTTTTGATGGGCAAAGAGTTAATAGTGTGTCTTGGAGGTGATGTAATAAAAAAATCTGCATTGTTAGGGAAAAATCAGAGGAGTGCCACAATTCTTGGGGAAGGGATAGAAGTTCTACCCTTTCCAGACCTCTGTTTTCCTACCCACCTGTGCTGGGGTTTTGTTGTGCTTGGCTGCAATCTCCTTGATCTTGGGGTCATCCAGAAGGGAAGGATCCCCAGGCTTAGCCCTACACAGAGAAAACAAATCAGTGGCAAGAAACCTCCACAGAAGGATTTAGCACAGCAACAGAGATCTGTATTTAAATGAGTGGTGTATTGTCGGCTTGATATTTCTGAGCCTGAATTTTAGATTGCTATCCATTGCTAGCTCCTTTCCCAAGGGAAAGCTGCCAACAGTTTCTCTTTTCAAAACATCTCTCTCCGTTTCTCAAAACAAGTGAAGTAAACAGTGTTCCCTTTGTCATAACAACTGTCCCCAGGGGTTGTTTCCTATTCCTGAACCAATGGAGAGCAGTGTCAGTGCCATGGACCAATAACAGACCTTTTTACACAGCGTGTTCTAAAAGAAACTGCTGGGATTGTAAATAAAGCCTTCTTTCTCTTCTGGCAGCTCTATGGAGTCAATCTATTTTGTGTCCTACCGTGGCAGTGTATGTGTAGTGTCAGTGCTTCAGCCAGAACCCCCAGCAGCTCCCTGGCAGATTGCAAAGCAAATTTACCATGGTCTGTCAGGAGAGCCAAGGGGGCAGTATGCAGTCACAGCCAGCCCTTTGGACTGGCAGTACTTGATCAGCTTCTCCTGGGTGAGGTATGGGTGAGATTCAATCTGCCAACACAAAAACAGAGGGTCTGACAGCGGCAGAAGTGCTGCAATCAATAGTTTTGTGCTCCATAAATTATCTCCTAATCCAATTAGAGGCCGCTTTTTCCCCTAATTTCACAGTGGCCTGCATGATAATACCCATCCTTAGTATTAAAAACACCTGTTTTGATACAAAGTGCTTATACAGTTTTTGCTGGGGGCATTTCACAGAGCACTGGGTTCTTTATTATTCCAGAAAGACTATTTTCAGGGAAATTCTCCAACATCCTTAAACAGTGGTTGAGCAAGGTGATACAAAAAAAAAAAAAAGAAAAGAAAAGAAAAAAAAAAATTATCCAAGTGCTCAAGTGGTGTACACTGAAATATCCATAGAGAGGGATTTAAAGTACATGCTGTGTACTTTGCCCTTTTCCCCTGATTCAACTGTAACCAGATATTTATAATCCCACAAAACCAGTCACCTGCAGTCACTGTGCAGCTCACCTGGACATTGGCAGGCTTGTGCTTCAGTCCTGGCTTGTTCAAGATTCTTTCAATCTGCTCATGGTTGAAGTTGGAGAATCCAATGGCTTTTACCAGTCCACAGTCCACCAGCTCTTCCATGGCCTAAAACAGCAAAATCATCATCCAGTGTGCAAGGCAGCTCATGATGTTCTTCCTAATGTGACTTTTTTCCCATCATGAGCTGCACAAAAGAACTATTTAGGGTTGCAAAGTTCTCTGAGGGAAAAGCAGGCGCTGGCACATTAATGCCATCTCACCCAAGCCCAAATTCTCATTCCCCGAGTGTGCAGGAATTCACACTGAGTTGCATGAGGAGAAGAATGATAAAACTCAGCATTTCACTCTTGTGCAAGCACTGGAGGGCTGTCCCAGACATTGTAGGCCAGATCTCAACCTAAAATGTGTTTATTTCTGTGAAATTTGTTTGAGTAACTTGAGACAGGCACAAGAACTGTGGTGGAAACAATTGTACAATTGTTATGGTTCCTCAGTGAACTTTTTCTCCTTTCAGCCTGGTGTTCCACTCCAGCCAAGTAAGACACTCGGAGAATAGGAGTAACCAGGGAAGGATTAAGCATGCCCATTATGAAAAGCTATTTTGTACTGCCTTATCTGCCTTCCCACTATTTTTGTGTGGGTGAGACAACAGTTCTGTGACTGCTGAAGGCAATGGAAGCATGGAAGAGAATGATGCGAACAGAGGACATTTCTTCTCTGGCTGAACTTACCTCCCACGTCTGCAGAAGATCACTGTTGCTGGGTATGGCCATGCCTTTGTCATCTTTGGGAAACAATTCCTCTCCAGCCTGTCAGAGAGAGAAAAAAGGCTTGAAATAATCTCTGCTGAGACACCAGCTCTGTAAAATCACCCAAAGGGGATGTAAGGAGCTAAAGCTAATACTGCATTTTAAAAAAATCAAGTAATTCTCACCATAACTTAACTAGTTCTCTAGTCACTTCTTAGTTCATGCATTTTTGTCTATTACTATCCCAATAAAGTGAAGTGATGATCCACAAAGTGCACGCAGAGAAGTGATTAATTTACAGGAAAATATTCTGGAATCTTAATGTGACTTCAAGTATTGTTCAAGTAACAGTTTCTTTAGTAGTTTTCAAAAAGCTCTATGGAGAATTAACTTTGGCCCTGTGAACACAGACATTTCTTCTGGAGTGCATCTGCTGACTGATGTCCCATGGGGAGCTCACTGTTGAAATTGCTGTATTAGAAAAATTAGAGCAGCCTCTAGCTAGACAGTGTGGCCAAAGTATTTTGAATTATTGGAATGATCTAAGTGCCACAATACTGTGCAGTTTCACTTGACAACTTTGTCCACATAAAGCTAACTAAAACTATTGAAGGAATGGAGCTGAGCTCAAAAGCATAAGGTAGAACAGAGATTTTGATAGGCATCGTCTTTTTGAAATCCGAAGTCTGTGAAACAACACTAAGGCTCCTACAGGCAAGCTCAGCTCAATCCGTCCTGTAGTAAGGGTTTGGTGATGAAAGAGAAGAATGGGAAATGGAAGTGTTTACTTGCCCTCTGTGGTTCTGCAACCTGCAGAGGAAAGAATTTCTGTCAGGCAGCAAACTGCACCCCTCTGTCCCAAGGGGTTTCCTTTCAGGAGAGCAGGTTTTGGGTTTGTAAAGGGCACAGCTTTACTTGCAGCCAGAGGCCTGACCTCCGTGCTGGCTCTGTGTCCCCGGGGTCAGGAGGGCAGAGGACGCGGTGCAGGCAGCGCTGTTGGGGCAGAGATCGGGGCCAGAGCAGGGCAGAGCGGGATGGGCGGCACCGGGGCCCTGCTGGCACAGCAGGCACAGGCTCTTCTGGAGCTCCTGGCACTCCTGAGGAGCTCTCCCAGGAATGAGACCTGCTGTTACTGTACCTTGAACCCCAGGGGCCAGTGCACGAGGTAGAGATCCAGGTAATCCAGTTTCAGCTTGGCAAGAGTCTTCTGGCAGGCTCCCTTCACCAGAGGCTTCTCGTGAAAGGTGCACCACAGCTGGGGACAGAAAACAGGGCACACCGTGACCTCCTGGTGAATGCTCTCAGGTGCTCTCCTGCACTGCACAGGAATGCTCCCTGTTCTTTGGAAGGTCATGTGGTGTGGGCTCATATTTCTGAGCCCAGAATTTTAGCTTGCTAACCATTGCTGGATCCTTTCCCACGGGAAACCTGGCAACAATTTCCTTTTCTTTTTGAAACATCTCTCTCCGTTTCTCAGCACAGGTTCAGTAAACAGTGTTCCCTTTGCCATAACAACTTTCCCCAGGGGTTGTTTCCTATTCCTGAACCAATGGAGAGCAGTGTCAGTCCCATGGACCTTTTTACACAGCGTGTTCTAAAAGAAACTGTTGGGATTGTAAATAAAGCTTCTTTCTCTTCTGACAGCTCGATGGAGTCAATCTATTTCATGTCCTACTGTGACAATTACTTCCCTTCCTGCTAGGAAAATACACAAAGCATTCCCCCAGCTGTGCTCCGGGCTGCGGCATCACTGGATCCTTACCTTGCTGACAACAAAGAGGTCCTCTCGTTTCACAGCTCCTTCCTTGATTTTCTGCTGGATCCCTTCCCCAATCTCGTCCTCGTTCAGGTACGCGTAGGCGCAGTCAAAGTGGCGGTACCCGGCATCGATGGCAGCTGTTACCGCAGCTTTTACTTGCCCAGCTGGGGACTGGAAAAAAGGCATAAATATTAAGAATCTCAAATCAGTGCTTGTTAAAGGCCTGTATTCTAGCAAAATAAAACCAGGGAAACCGTGTTAGGGAAAGCAACCCCCCCCCACCCAGTCCAGGTCGGTGTGGTTATTTTTCCTTTACAAGAACACTATTTTTTCAGTAATAAACATGGGCTCCAGGGCTGGAAATCGACCTCCAGCCATCTCCACTCCAACTCACTCTCAGCCCAACAGCCAGGCAGAGCAGAGCCCCAGGCAGAGCAGAGCCCCAGGCACCAGGACAGCTCTCCAGAGCTGGACCTGGGGCTGGGCAGTTTTTGTGCCTGGCAGCTCTGCAGTACAGGTGCTTGTCTCTGTAGCTCTTACCTTCCAGGTGCCCAGCCCCACGAGGGGCATCTTGGCACTGGTGTTGAGCTGCATGTAGGTGGCCATGGTCCTGCACTCCCTCCTGGTTGCCTCACCACAGCTGCCTCTTGCCTGTCTGGTTTAACAGTGGTCACTGGCCAGGGCAGGGGACAACGCTGCGCTGTCACTGGTGCTCTGGGTCCTCCCATATCCGGCGAACACAGGTGTGGCTTTTTATCTGTACACTCAGCTCACAAAGGTTAATGTGAAAGCTGAAATCAATTCAAAACTGAGGAGGTGATTGCTTGGGGCGTGGCAGTGGTGCGCCCTGTGGACCTTTCCCTTATCAAAAGATAAGGCTTGAGGGCAGGTGTGCCCTGGTCTGGCTGATGTTTCTGCCAGGATCAGCTCCTGCTGTGCCCTGTCCATGCCCCAGGGATTGTCCATGTGTCAAGGTAGGACACAAAATAGATTGACTCCATGGAGCTGTCAGAAGAGAAAGAAGGCTTTATTTACAATCCCAACAGTTTCTTTTAGAACACGCTGTGTAAAAAGGTCTGTTATTGCTCCATGGCACTGACACTGCTCTCCATTGGTTCAGGAATAGGAAACAGCCCCTGGGACAGTTGTTCTGGCAAAGGGAACACTGTTTGCTGAGCCTGTGCTGAGAAACGGAGAGAGATGTTTTGAAAAGAGAAACTGCTGGCAGCTTTCCCTTGGGAAAGGAGCTAACAATAGTTAGCAAGCTGAAATTCAGGCTCAGAAATGTCGAGCCCAGAGTCCGTGTCTCTCTCTTGTGCTCTGACACCCTGTGCAGTTCCCCTCGAAGGTTTCCTGGGGAAGGAGGTTTCATTCAGGGGCACTTTGGCCCAGGATTGTCACTGGGGGTGTTCTGAAAAGTGTCAATGAATGAATCCTGGGGTAGGATGTGGAGCAGCTCCGGAGCCGTTCCTCACTGCCAGGTGTGTGTGTGGGCTGAGCCCTTGGTGCAGCAGCGTGTCCCCACGCTCTGCTGGTGGCCCGGGCTGCCCTCCCCGGGACAGAGCCTTGTCACCTTGTGTGCTGGTGAAGTGAGACAGCTGGAGAAACCTCAGGGTGAGTTTGCAGAGGCAGAAGGAGTTCCCTTTCAGCCCCCCCAGAGGTGTTGGTTTCTGCTCCTCGGGTGAGACGGAGTGTAGAACAGGGAAGTTCACGCAGGGCATGTGTGCCTAATGTGAGAAATCAAATTAAGTCCCTGTTTTTCCCCACTCTTAACAGAATCATCCCTCTCGTAAAATTCCAGAACTGCCTTTTCATTCCTTTTTTTCTTTTCTTCACTTCTTGTTTTATTACTGTGGGCAGCAGGCCTATCTCTATGGCTTGGTTTTTTTTTAGCAGCCGGAGCAGTCATAACAGAGTTTCATAATGCAAAAACATGAGAGTGTAGAAGAAAAAAAGGTGTCCTGTAGCTTCATGGTCATTGTGGATGCCATATATAATTACTGCCACAAACTAACACACCCTTTAGCACAAAACCAGAGCAGGATCCAGGGTGGATGTGTTTTAATGTTTGCACACACGGGGGCAGAGCTAAACTTGTGTGTGGCCACTGCTTTTGCATTTCTTCAGTCTTAGCCCAGCAGATTGAATTGGACATTGTATTCCTTAGACTTTGTAATAATGAGAAGTTGGAAATCTCTCTTCCTCTGTCTCTTTTCCTGAAAAAGGATAAGCAGGGAAAAAATAAAAGTGAGTTACATTTGTAATAAGTAAATAGACTTGAAAATTTTCTGGTAGGGACTCAAAAGATACAAACTTGTGTTTAAAGAGGAAATTAGCCAGTTATCACTAACATGTCAGATTTCTGAATTGCCCCATCCTTAAATTAAAGACACAAAAAATAATTCCCTTTTCTCTACCTGTTTTTTTTGCACTGAAATATATGAGATGGTCTCCTACTTTAACTCACCACTGTGTCTCAAAGATGTTCCAAAACTTGCACTTTTAAGCATTGTTATGCACATGGAGGGGAAATCAAGTCTGTTTTCTCCCTCCTGTTAACAAGGCACTTACTTTCAACATTTATGTCCGAGGAGAAGCAGAACGACTATCTAAAATTGGGTTGGATTTACTACAAGTGGGAGCACTCTCCTGTGCTCAGCAGCTCCAGCTTGTTTTTGACTGCAGCTGCCTGTGGGGACGGTGGGCCATGTGCAGCTGGTAGGAAGCGGAGTGCGCTGTACAGGCTTGGGTTGTTAATTTGCAGCCAGAGGCTGCTTCCATTGGGAAGTTTGCCACGGATTCAGCAGCGTGGAAACGAGCCACTCGTTCAAATATCTGCCAGCAGTGCCAGCTCTTTGTTCAGGCAGGGTAGTACCAAACTCTGTCTAACCTATCCTGTGTGTTGGCCCCGGTGTGCTGGGAATGGCTGGAGGTTGTGATTTCAGCAGTTTTCCGTTGCCTCATCCCCAGAGATCCCCTGGGTTCCCCTGCAGCTCACAGTGCTGCTGGCTCGGGCAAAACGGGGAGAGAAAATTCCTCAGGATCTGCATCCCATACTGGCCTCTGGGGGACAAACCAGGAGCAGTAAAAAGAGTGAGGATTGACCTTTTCCTTCTTCCCAAGGACATTGCCCACTCAGTAGTGTGAGCCAGTGAGCTCAAGAGGTGCTGGGATATACAAAGCTGAGAAAGTAGCTGCTAAAAATGGCCTTTATGCTTTTTCTCACTCACTGTGTCACCCTCTGGAGCAAGATGGGCTTCCCAGAAGGAGTAGTCACTGCCTGACATTTGGCCAGCACTGGGCACACCAGAAGCCTGAAACAATATATTTTGGGTTCTGAGAAAAACCCAGCCAATTCTGTTCTGAAGCTAAAGTAACTATTACTGTTACAAATAGAGGAAAGGGGAGAATCTGGGGAACATCCAGTTGAAACTACCCTGAAGAGGAACCTTTTAATTTAGCAGAACTGCAGGAAGCTACAGTTTTTGAGAGCTACATCAAATGGGGTGGTGGTTTGGTGATAAAGAGAAGTGTAACTTGCTAACAAGTGGGTACCTGAGGGTAAACAGGACAGGAAGAGACAGTTAATAAAACTGTCAGGCAGTGGGGAGCAGACCCCTGGAGGCAGTGGAGGAGGTGTTGACAGCAGACAAGGGCAAAACAAGGCATGTTCATGATATCCCCAAAGAATAATATCCTTACATTTTCCTCTGGGTCTTGTCTACATGAAAATCTTGCACTGTTTCATTACGCTGATGCAAATGCCTTTTTTGGACACATATCAGTTGAAGTATGTTGTGTACTGATTTAGCTTAAATCCCTTCCTTACCACTTCAGTTAAAACAGCAGAAACTACTCCAGCGAAATAACATCCATCCTCCCACAGACTTCACATTAATTTAACAGCATCAGTTTTTGAACTGGTTTAATTAAACTGCAACTTCCTTGCACAGGCCAGGACTGGTTGCTGTGGAAGCAGAAACATGTCAGTGTCTTTTGTGTCTTTTCTTTAACTTGTAAAAAGAAACCTTCTGATCACAGGCTGGAGAGGTGGATTAATGTGGGACTGGCAAATACTTCCCTTGATTTTCTCTAGGTCAAGCCCTGTAAAAAGAGCAGGTATCAAAGCATCAACAAAGACCAAACCTTCTCAGCTGTTTCTGTGGGAGAATGGGCTTTGTAACGAGGGGATAGGCAACTTCAGTTAATAGGAAGAACACCATGGCCAGCATCCAAACCCATCTCATCTATAAATGGAAAATTCACCCATCCCAGGCCTACATTCCTGTCCAGTTCTGTTGGTAGGCATGGTTATCACAGGACTGGGATTTTCCTTTCTCATATATGCAGACTGTAGGTTCTCCAAAGCTCATCACTTTAGAGAGCAGTTGATTGTTTTTCTTGCCAAGTGGAGGCTCTTGTTCTCATGAAAAAATATTTTCATGCTTCCTTTCAAATTTTAGTAGTAAGCCATGTCTGTTTTTGACAAGGAAAGGGATGTGCTGAATGTCCTAAGAGTGGAGGAAGAGATATGTTTTCCCTTTTAAAAACCACGAAAGTTTTGAAAAGTGTTGGAAATATTTTCCTCACGTTTGAAAAACAAAACAAAATGAAGCACCCAGTAAAACCAATGAGTTCATCTCGATTAGGAACAACATGAAAAATACCACTGTGGGCTCTGTACAGTTAGAGCTGAATAGAAATTGCTTTATAACCTGAACTCGTACACAACAGGGGAGCCAGATTGTTTTAGCTGACTGAGTTACTCAGGTTTTGTAAATACGAGCGCAGAACCTCATGTGGTGTTTCTGCCGTCACATGACAGGGCCCGTGGGCAATGGGAACGTTTAGTGGGGATGTGGAAGGTCCAGTGATTCGCACAGAAGTTCGGCTCATTGTCCTTCACTAATCCATGGCCGTGCAGTTGTTGCTCTGTGCTCCAGGTCTGCTCTAGGCTTGGTCAGATGGGCTCCTGCCCGCTCAGCATCTGTCATTTCCAGAAGGAATTCGGGGTGTGCAGGGAGGAGGCCCTGAGCTGAACATTGTACTAGCACGAGGCTTCCAGCAATTGTCTTGGCTGGGGACTGTCGCTGTAGGACACGAAATCAGACCGCACGACTCTAGAATTTGTTAGAAGGCTAGAGAGAGAGTTTATTAAAAATGGACCTCCTTATATTCTAGGTCACTAGAACTAAACTGATTGGTGTTAGAAGTAACACCCATTCAATCACATTGGCCAACACAGGGAGACATCAAATGGTCTCCACCTCCAAAGAGCAATGAAAACAAGATAGAGTTAGCAAAAACATCTCCTTTTGTTCACAGAAAGTTCCGTGAGAACGGAGTTTCAGAAATCAAAACATCCCGGGCTGAAAAACCAGGGCTACATCGGACTCTGCTTGTCCTGCACCCAGCACACGTGTGGAACCCCAGGGGCTGGGGAGAGATGGTGGCCACGTGCGGGTTGCTGCAGAAGCCAGGAAAATTGGTTTGGCCTGAGCGTGCTCCCAGCTGCCCCCCAAAACTACACGAAACCATAGGAGCAGATAAAGTGGCTTCTTCCTCTCTAAAGGTTCTGTATCTCGAGAAGGGCAAAGAGACCTTAGTCCCGCAGCATGGGCCTCACTTTGTGCCGTCTTTCTTGAGGCATTATACCCTTCCCCAAAAAGAAGACAAGTTGTTGCCAGATGTACCTACTGCTGCAAATTCCTTCTCCAGAAGGGCAGGGCCCTCGTGCCCATTTTTTTTTCCCTCACACATCCCTTGTATTGATCTTGGCTCAGTCCCTTGTTTGAGGTATTACAGATGCAGACATGTACAGAGAAGAATATGGACAGCAATACTGAACGTTTAAACGAGTACTTGACCTATCCAAAATGTTGGATGTTGGAGAGTGCTGGAGCAGAAAAGTCTCTCCCTTTGTAAGATAAAAAGGAGATACTGAATTACAGGCAAAATATTTTTCCCTAGCCCTTCTATGGATAGCTAAATCTGGTGACAATATAGAGGAATAGACTAATTCTGAATAGAAAAGGAGTGGAAGTCAGGCACAAAATTATTTAAGTGAATGGTTTTCCATGTAAGTAAAACAGATGAAAATTAGAATTGAAAAACTCTGGGAAGTCAGATATTCTGACTCTCCATCATGCATGATTTATTAGTCCTGTCTGTCTTTCCACTCATGCTCCTTTTTTGTTAAAGAAATGAGGGGGGTGAAGGGGGAGGAAGCATGAATTAACTTGTGATACACAGCTATTTATTTAGCAACCTAACTCCTGAAGTTTCCTGGGAAACAATCCTGTAAAAGAGAGGCCTGATATTGTTACTTTTTATGGTCAGGAGCAGCCCCAGTGAATTCTGAGGAGTTACAGTAAAGTCGAACAGTGTGACTCAGTCCTTCTCTTGATATTATCTAACCATGGCACATAGGACAGACTTTTTATATAGGAAGTTCATTTTTGTGCTCCATTCAAAACCAAACTGAACTTCAGCCAGTCTTGTTTTGTAAACTGGTGTGGGGCAAGAGAGCCACATACCATGGACAGAAACATAAGAAGCACTAGAGAGGTCTTTGTGATTTGTACAAGAAAATCAAATTTGTGAGAAAACAAACATCATAAATACAGACAGAGGTAACTCAGCATCAGCAAGGTGTTAGTTAATGCAGAGTTCATTGTAACGTGGAAGTAAAAGACTTTAAAACAGCTTTTTTTTTTTTGAGGTGAACCATTCCTTTTTCATAGCAAGACATTAATACACATGAACTTGAATATGTGTGGTGTGTGTTTGTTGTTCTCACCATTCTCTGCACTGAAGTTCCTATTTTACCCTTTTGGTTGTATTTGCCCAGATTGTTACGTGCTGTCATCATGCTCTAGTATCAGCACTATCCAGTCTGTTTTCAAAATAACTTATCGTGACTAGACACCACCCTGCTGCTTTCTTTTTTTCAAAGCCCTTTAAAATTATCTCTTCCCAGACAGTTCCTTACTGACGTCTGGTGTCTGGAGCATTTTGTTTATCATGGGGGGGAAAAAGCAGATTCATCACAGGATTTTCTTTGCTTTTGGTACTGCTACACTAAGTTAATTTGTACAATATTGTGATTAAAAACCAGTGAAATGCTCCAACCCAAAATCTGAAATGTAAACCCCTCCAAACCCACAAAATTTCAAAGTGGACCTTGTAAATCTTCATATTTTGTCTCTGGCTCTAGAAGTGGGAAAACTTTTGATTGTGAGAAAGAATTTTGTTTTCCCAGCCATTGATACCTCGTAAAACTTTTTTTAGAGGTATTTTTGAAGACTAGAACTGTATCCATGAGGATTTCTTCAGAACATTGTGTTCCACACACTTTTTTTTTGTATATTCTAGGCACCTGCTATGCTGAGATGTTTATTTGAAGATGACAATGTAATGGTTTTAAGGGCTTAGAGAATATAAGCTTTTTTTCCCCATGCGTATGTTCTCAGCTTGGGATATGAAAAAAATAAATTTTTTTTTGTTGTTTTTGGAGTTAATATTTCAGAAGAACAGAAAGAAGTCACCTTTTGTACTTCAGAATAACATTACCAGTACCTAGCCATTGGGATTACATGAAAATTTCAGTTCCCACTTCAGGTTTAGAATACAATGCCTCACAAAGCAGCTTCCCTCCATCTGTTTTATGTATAATGAGAGCTTTTATGTATTTTCTTCCTCCTTCTCGGTCATTTATTTGCTATTAATGATTCAGAAAAACTCCTGCACTTACTTAAAGACTGAAGCTCTGATTCTGGTGACAAATGCAGGGTTAGTTTAAGTGCTTAACACACTCACCTTTTTTTTTTTTTAAAAACAGATTTTCCCTCTGAGTAATGCAGTTAGAGAAAGAGAAAGAGGGAAAAAAAAAAAAGGTAGAGTACTTTATTTCTTCTTCACATAGACATATACTTCAGGTTTTAATATAAAGAGAATCTACTGAAGTTGTGCATTGCCTCCATACCCAAGCAGGGTGAAAGCCCCACTGTGTTAACACATGAAAGCAGTGTTTTTTCACTGTATTATATCTACAGCAGCACTGTATTAAACAGGTCTCAAACAGTGCCTAAACTAGTAAAACAAAAGGTGAAAAGGGGCCTTTGCTAAGAGCTGAAATTGTAATTGGGTGACTCCCTGCCGTGCAAGCCGGGCCTCGCTGCGCTGTCAGGTGCCCCCCCAAAGTTTGAGGTAATAACAGCCTTGGTTTAAGATGTGCTGGTGTGATATGCTGACAAACAGGGGCAGATGTGTGATGAAAAATTCCCCCCGCAGAGGCGTGCTCGAGCCAAAGGAATGCTGAGAACCACGAGTGTGGGTGCTGCCAGTCGTGCTGAGCGGCTCCAGCAGAGAGAAGGGAGCCTGGCACACCCTTGCCTCCTGCTCCCTGAGCTCTGAGGGGAAAAAAGTTCATTTTCCTTGCCTCACAGACCGAGGTCTGGCGTGTAGAGACCTATGAGGAGATGGATTTAGCCAGAGGAATTTTATAATGTTGTAATTCTGAACCCTCAGGGTGTTTTCTTCTCTTCGTGGTGTGTTATACTCCCAGGGCTTTCTCCATACAGATTCTCAGAAGAGCTGCAGAGGAATGTGAGACAATAGCATGGATAGCAGGCAGAGGAAAGACAATATCTAGGCCTTGTGTAGGGGAAAAAAAATGTCGGGTGTTGAAAATGGCCTGACAGGGCCTGCATCCCAGAAAAAGGTGAGGGAGGATTCCCTTGGCAGCAGAGAGAATGGGCTGGAAAGGAGTACGGAGGGTCTAGAAAAGGAGACTTAAATTCATGCAGTAGGAGAAGTTTTAGAGAGAGGGTTTCAGGGTTATTAAAGAGAGCAAGGACTTGATTACAGAACTTTGTTTTGAGCACGAAATTATTAATGGGGACAGATCATGTATCAAATAGATTTAAACAAAGAGCTCAGGGTTTTCTGGAAATGAAAATGGGTACGTCTGCAGTGCTCTGTGGCAAACCCTGGATCTGGCTTTGAACAAAGTAACTGTTCTGTGAAAGAGTACCAAGGGCATAATCAGTGAAGAATGTTCCTGTTTGCCACAGTTTTAATCAATCATTAATCAGCCCTTCTTCTTTCCAGTTCTGTTTTCTTCTGCTTCTGCCTTGCTCAGCTCCAGGCCTTTATTCAGCGTGGTGCAGTTGCACTGGTGCCCTGGCAGAAGTTTATGTGTGAGGAAAGGAGTTTCCCGGACTAATTCTGCCATGAACATTCCAGCTAAATGCAACAGCCTGGAAGGGCTCCAGAGCAGAGACCCTGAAAAACACAGCTCAGCTGGTGTGAGAGAGATAATAGCTGCCAAGTGAGTGTGGCTGTCTGCAAGAAGTCACGCACAGGGATGTGGCTTTGCCTCTTCTGGCCTTGGGTAGTTTGAAATGTGAATCAAAGTCATGAGGCTGTTTTTGCCATGCTAATGAAACGGTCTTGCCTAAAGACTACAGGAGAGGAAAATCTGTATTTAATGGCCATAGAGGTCCTGGATTGTGGCATGGGTTACTGTCTGCTCACTCACGACTGCCTATTGGCACAGAATGTTCCTTTCTGTTAATTGTGTTCTTAATGACTGACGTACAGCCAATGCACATAGTGCTGATATTCAAGAAAAGATATTTTTCCTTCTGTCTCTAGGATCTTTGCTTCTTTTCCTTACAAAGTCAACCTACCAGTTTGCCTGAGGGTGTGGTGACTGCAGGCGTGTGGTTGTGGATGTGGGAGCAGTTCTCATCACCAGTTCCAGGTGATGGATGGCAAATCAAACTCTTCTACACTGTGAACTTGAGTGTTCCTTTGATCACATAGGCTGGACTGGGTTTATACTCTAAGTTCTGGCTTAGATAAAGCTGACAGAAATGAAAGGTAGTTGTTCATATTAAATTTGGTGGATGAGGTGAAAAGGATTTCATGTGTAACTGTTAAGTACAGTGCACATCCAGTAGAAATATTCTGCAGAAGCAGCAGATTTTATTGTAGTTCTGTGGTGAGGTCAGGAATAGCTCTGTCAGGAAAGGCACTGAAAGGCATATTCTCCCTGAGATGCAGAATGCTTTCTAGAGCATGAGGAACCAGGCACAGCAACCACCAAGGAGATGCAGGATGCTGCTCACCAGCAGCCGGGCCACTCTTACCACACAGTGCTGTGAGCCTAGCAAAGCAGTTCCATCCGGATTAGTCTTCTTTCCCGCTGACATTTTAGGATCTAAACCCTATGAAAGTAAAATTACATACCATTTCTCCCCACAGCACAACAGAGACGTTACTTTAATATCTCTGCCCCAAATTTTCTTAAAATTTACTCATGTCGCTTTTTCCTATCAGAATCTGAATCCCCCATCTTTTATTTTCGTGCACTATATTTTTAACCTATTAAATAGGGACGATCACCTCTAGCCTCTGTAGAGGGGATGAGAGAGTACATTTGGTGTACATCCAGTTTGGGGCCCTCTAAGCTTTACCTTGTGGCTGTTCAGGGGTGAACCTTTAGAGAAAATGGG